>VXBQ01017037.1:336135-541840 GCA_013400175.1 Phainopepla nitens
GGGGTGGGGGGCTGGTGTGCCAAAATATCTTGCTGCAATTCCGATCATAGCTGTGGGTTGTAGTAAACAAACTTTCCTGATAGCCACTCTACTTGAAAAGCCTTTTTTTTCTCCCTCTACTTTTCAGCAACGCTTTAAAGAACTTAAAAGCAGCTTTAGAGCAGAAGTACCACTTCTGTTCTCTGCTTGCCGATATGCCACCTGAAATCGTATGAACCATAAATCACTTTAATAGATAACAGCAGAATCTTCACAAATCCTTGTGATTCAAACTTCAGAGGCAGCTAATGTAGCAATAGAGAAGAGGAAAAACTGGGAAACTGCAGTCATATTTTGTGCTGCTGGCTGAAAAACTCATGAAATGAATTCAGCTAATCATATAAAGATTGTCAGTCAATAGAGCAGTGGCTCTGTGTTTAAACAGTTTAATGACTCCACTGGTGAATGTCCTGTAGCTTGATGATCATTTGTCTTTGAGTTAATTATCTGAGCCATATTAGCTTTGTGAAGCAGAAATAGGGTGGTGGGCAGCTTTTATTACACCATAGAAATATGAAAATCAGACTGCTATACTGTTAATCATAAAACAGAATACCTTGGCAGAGACAAGCACTTAGAGCACTTTTACCCTGAAGCTTGCCTTCTCCTTGAACAAACAGCAAAGCAATCAGGCATGCTGAGTCTTTTATCCAAAAGCTTTTACTTTACTAAAAAGAAGGATGTCAGAGTTGGAGTGACTGTCTCCTAGACAGAAGGGTGGAATATAGGCAGAGGCAGTATCTAAGGATGCAGCTGCGTGCAGCATCATGCAGAGGTATCCAAACTGGCTCTGAATATGGAACAGTAGAATGACCAGGGTACTGTGGCCCCTGACCTTTCGCCTGTAACCTCATGCATGCACAAGGGTCCCATACAGAGGGCTACCCAAATGATGGGCTTGGACATGGCTTTTGACCATGAGTAAATATTTCCTGGGGGCTTTTTCCAGTCTGATTCCTTCTCTCTGGAGACTGGGGTTGAGGCTGCAGATGCAAATGCGTGGTACAAGTTACCCCACAGAAAGCAGGGTTTCCCCAGGGTGAGAAGTTGAGAAAGAAGATGAAAGAGAAGATGACAATGAATCCCCAAACTCTCCATGAAGAGAGTGACACCTGTGAAATACTCCAAGCCCACTATTGTAAGCCTATCTATGGCTTCTTGTCACAGTCTGAGGTCAGGGTAGCACATTTTATTGAGTTTAAGACTTTTTGTCTGTTGGGACCTTTAAAGCATGGATTTTATGCTGTTTAATCCTAATTTGTGGTGGGAAGGACTCAAATTCATCAGAATTCTGATCTTTACTAGGGAGAGGGTTGTATTTTCCCTGACATTGCCTTTAATTCCCATAGATGTGACTCTGAGCATACTCAGTGATCCAGAAATTATGTTATACCACTGCCAAACCCATCAAAATGTCAGGAAGATGTCTGAGGTCTGTGCAGAAATCCTGGAAAGATTTGTGTCCCACAGTGTCATCAAATACATGTTGTTTCAAGACTGTTGTTGTTCTATGATATTCCTGTCTCTCCTGTCTATAGTAATTTGAATCCACTGAATTTCAGCAGGGTATCAGGGCATTCTTTCAGGAAATAAGAATGACCTGTGAAATAGGAAGTGGGCATTGCTTGTTTCACCACTCTGTCACCGTTTCAATGGTTCCTCCCATCCCATTTCTTAGGTGTTTTGTTAGATAAGTCTATGTCAGTGTGCACTATTTTTCTCCTAGCATTTTGCTTGGCCGACCTGAAAAAACATCTCTGCAACCTGTTTTTTAAATGTCAGTTTGTTTTGAGGTGGCAGTTAAATCAGTTCAGTCCTGCCTGAAATAGTAAATGTAAACACATTAAACAGGTCTTGTGCTCTTCCTGAACAGAGCCTGATCAACTCCTACTGAAACCAACAAAAAGAATCTTCCTGACTTGTGATAGGGCTGGGTTAATCTACCAGAAATATTTATTCATCACCCAACAGGCCTCTTCCAACAATGCAAACAGAAGTTCATGCTGCTTTATCTAAGAAAAGAAATTAAATTGATTAGATACTTTCAAAATATAGCAGCTTAATTGCCTTCAGGCTTTTGCAAAGTCTCCAGCTGGCTAGACAACTAATCTTTTGCAATTATTCTCATAATTATCAAATTAAAATTATGCCTGTTTTCTGATGATTAATCGTGGTTCAGAATGGCTCACACTTGCGTTCCTCGATACACGGATGTAGGCCTGGTCTATTGAACCCACCATATCTTCAATGACAGGTGATAAGGACCTGCTGAGATACATAAACAGAGAACCTGGCTCCAAATATTAAACGGGTTCAAATGTGTAATGCTGAATTCCCATCAGGCCCCTTCTGATACCTGAGTCCCTGCATGAGCCATATCAACAGCTTGCCTCCATATATTGTTAATTAGGTGTCTCACCCACGGCTTTGGGATTTGAAACGAGCATTTACTGTAGTCATGCAGTATGGTTTGCTGCAGTGATTCTTCCTGGCCAAGTAGTGCTCTTTAAGAAAACTGAGGCAGAGCCATTTCCCCCCACTTGAATCAGGTTAGACTCCCTTGCATGAAATTTCTCTCTTTTTTCCCCTTTTCATAAGAATGCAGACATTTTTTAGACTCAAGAAGAAACCCCAAGCCACATGAAAATCTTGGTGTAGGAGGGAAGATCAGCTAAGAACCAGGGGAGGAGCTGCAGAGGGGTGTGAAAGCAGAGGCAGCTTGTCCCGGTTTTGCCTGAGATAAAGTTAATTTCTTCTAAGTAGCTGGTAGAGTGATGAGATATGGATTTAGTATGAGAATAATGTTGCTAACACACTGATGTTTTGGCTGTTGATGAGCAGTGCTCACCCTGAGTCAAGGACTTCTCGGCGTCTCATGCTTTACCACTTAGCAGGTGCACAAGAGGCTGGGAGGGAGCACGGCCAGGGCAGCTGACCCCAGCTGGCCAAAGAGATACTCCATACCATAGGATGTCATGCCAAGAATTTAATGTCATCCCCATTTAAATGGGGAGAGTTGGCTGGATTAGGATTACTGGTTGTGGGGATGGGATTTGACATTGGTCAGCACATGGTGATCAACTCTATTGTGCATCACTTCTTTTTCTTGGGTGTTCCCTCTTTTTCTCTTTCTTCTTCATTATATTATTATTATTATATTTTACTTTATTACTGAACTGTTCTTAGCCTACAAGTTTTTCTTTTGCCTCTCTTTCCTGTTCCACTAGGGGAGTGAGGCAGGGGTGTGGGCAAGCTGTGTAGTGTTTAGTTGCCAGCCAGGCTTAAATCACAACGCAGCTCCAGGGTACTCCTCTGTGAGGGCTTTTTTCCTAGAATGAGGAGTCATGAGATGAGTCTGAGGGGTTCAATACCACAGAGTGGATGCTGGACACCATGTGGGAGTCAGGAAATGTCTCTATTTCTTGCCCTGGGGATTTTGGATCTGAGAAGCTACATGAAGACCTTGCTTAAGCGTGTTGCTTAACCCTGTGGCCAAGACCATGGTGATGCTGAAGTGCCTCTCTCTCCACTTGATTCAGAAAATGTTCTCTGCATGCAAAAAAATTCAAAATCAAAGTTCTCTCAAAAATAATAATATGCTGCAAGAACTTGATTGGCAATAGCTATTTCCAGATGACCCTACACCTTGTCCCACATTACCAGCCTCCATTACCTTTGGGGAATGATCTTGGAATTGCCAAGTGTTTGATGACATTTGACTTTCCTCAAGTCAAATTATGATGTTTCCTTATAAACATCATAATGCTGACTCCCTTTTTAATTGTTATTTTGGTGCCATGTTAAAACTAAGCATGCTTCTTCCACCTACATTACATGTATACAAATCAGTAATTCCTCTGTCTAGGTTTTTAAAAACTCTCTTGGAATAATCCTCCCAATGAGAAGATTAAGCCATGAGGTCCAAATGGGACTTGGTGATATTTTGCTACTTGATCACTTTAAAGTCTCTTTTCATTCCCTAGAAGCTACATGAAGTGCCTTTTAGCTTTTAGCATGATCAAGGGAATCTGACTTATGTTTAATTTTCTGTGCAAAGCATTTAAGGGAACCAAATCCTTTCAGTTAAGGACACTTTATCAATTTACAGTTACAAGAATTTTTCCCCTTGGCATTAGTCTTTCCTGCAAAGGAGACTGAGTTCTGCTGTCACTCCATACATAACATATGCAATTACAGGTTTTTAGTCACTCCTTTGTAAAACCACGAGCATATGTGAAGGTAGTAGAGTGGGAACCCAGACAGTGGTGAGTGGATCCAGGGTGTCTGTAAGCCACCAGTACAGCCATGGACTGTTGCAGGTTGTCGTTTAAGACCGAAGAGGTTGTTGTGTGAGACTGAAGAGCCTGAGTGTCTTGGGCAAAGAGGACAGAGGATTATACTTCAAAGAGCACTGCTTATATAACTCTGATCTCATCAGTATTGATCTCAGCCTGAAAGCCTGAACACAAGCAAAAATGCCAGGTGCTACCCTGTACTTTCCTGAAACCTCTGATGTGAGTTGGCAGGGCAGCAATGGGGAGAGCATGTTCATGCCTGGAAGTTCATTGGCTTTTCCAGCTCTCCCAGCTTAACTTAATAGGTTTTTATCTCTCCAACTAGATGTCCCCTTTGATAATATTCATATTAGGTCTCTTCACTGCACCTTTACAGAGGCATGGCCATTAGCAAGATCCAAAGTTAGAGGAACAACTGCTGGTCCCCTTGAAAAGCTTGTAGAGAAAACCTTGCTGTGCTGTGGATTTAGATTTCAATAAACAGCTACAGAAGAAACTGGAAGGCTCTCTTATAATCCAAAAGCTTGTTTCCAACCCATGCAACAAGGTCTGGCTAGGCTGATCATTGTATTAGATGAATTTACTCAAATTTATTCACACTGAGATTATTCCAGGGGGCAGAGTTTGTCGCAGACTTATTTTTTTTCCCTTTTCCCTTTTCCCTTCTTTACCCACTGACATTATTGTCTTAACAGGCAGCAGAAATACTCCTTTTCAGCTTTCAATTTTACCAGCCTCAACAAACCAAAAGCTCAGATTGTTCTTTTCCACATTCTCTCTTTTGTTTAGACTGAGTGGTCTCATCAGAGAGCAAGAGTGACACTCACAAAATCTTAGAACTCTTCTGACAAATGGCTCACCAGATTCCTGGGGAGATCATATTAGCTCTCTGACCCCACTGGCTATGGTGGTGTCAGTAACCAGGCATCCTCTGGCTGAGGATGCTCAAGGCTTTCTCCTCTTCAGACATTTCCGGCTGATGAGTTCCCAATTTACAAGAGAATTTCTCATAATTGATGTAATTGACTATTAACACAATGTTGTGCTTATCACATTCCTGTTATTTGGGTCCTGAAGATAATCTTTCTGTGTGATGCTTCAGACTCTGATAATTTTTACTGAGTTTATTAAACTTGCTGAATTTTAACCCATTTTCATTTGCCTTGCCTGAGACTAAATCAACAACTAAGATTCTAATTATGTACCACTGTAACCAACTCAGCCTGAAGAATCAACAGTATCTATTTGTAAATTCATGCATATGTTTGTATGCCTAACCCTCTACCCCCATATTTTATGCACACTCAGAATAAGATGCCATCAAAAATGACAGAAGATTATCTAATGAGCCATTCAGCTATAATGCTTATCTAAATTAAACACTGTGTAAAATAAATTAGTTTTCTAGAGAAAATGAAGCATATTTTACCTTTCACTAAATATTGCATTTACTTTACAAATTAATCACATCTCTCAAGGTTGATGAATAAAGTAAAATCTCTTCTCCTGTAAGCACCAAGGCTCTGTGCTGGAAGGTACACACAGATAGCACAGATTTTTATTCGTGGCATGATTCCTCTCTTGGCAAAAGGCACTTGTGCCCACAGCATATATGTATACAGTTATTTTTCTTAGTGTGCTTTCTGCAATTTATTGCTTTTGTTGTTCTTTTTCCATCAAGTGTTTCTGAAAAGTACATTCAGTCTTTGTGAGGGGTAAAGTGAAGTGGCAGGTAGCATGATGCCTTCTGTGTTCTTGTCTGAAACATATCTGCATAAACAGGAGAATTAGGACTTCTGAAGGGACACTGAGCTTGAGGCCTCTTATCAGCAAGTGTATCCCTTGTAAAGCAAGCTAAGAAACTATTCTCAGTTATCTTGGCTCAGAGTTACCCCTAGGTGCTCATATCTAGAGAATTTTTTTGCCAGAGTCAGAGTAGGGGGGTTTCCCTTGCGTTATTTTTCTTCTGTTTTTCATAGGGCCCTATGGTTTGAGAGAGGATTTTCCTGATTTTCTGCATCTTGTATTGTCAAGAAAATATGTACTCTGAATAGACATAAAGATTTCTGGTATTCAAATGTCAGGCCTTGAACTAAAATAAGTATTAGGCTTGCTTTTACTTCTGCTTATGTGTCTTTAGAGACTGCTATTAGGAGGGATCTGCGGCTTGCAATATCTTATACTCCAAAAGCATGTTTTGTAAGTACACTTCTATAGTGACATGTGCTTTATTCACACTAAAACAATTCATATTTAAATGCCTAGGTAACTTGTAGAGTACGGACCTTCATTCATTTATACCTTGCAAAAACTGGAGATGTGTAAGAATAATTTTTTTTGTTACTCTGTGGAAGTCAAATCATCCTCTGTAATCTCAGCAAGTGTAATTATTTTTCCATGAAAAATATCTTTCAAAAAGAGCCCCAAACATACAAACAACAAAGTAGTAGTGGCTACATTTTTCTTTTCTTGGACTGATAATATCTGCACCTTTCAGCACTGGGTTGGCAGTGTGCAGAAGGGTGAACCATGTTTCTAGTCAGAGTTTTGCTTTGATGTTCTTCAATGGTCACAATAGGCAATGTTGAATTTCACTGCCTTGCATTAGTTTTTTTCAAAGTAAAAACAAAAAGAGGAGACAGAAATTTCTGAGGCAAAATCAAGTTAAAAGACAAAATACTGCTTTGCACTTTTAGCAACAGATGAAAATCTGGGTCTAAGAGAACTGAACTTTAAATTACATCAAAAATATCCAAAAGAGAATTAAATAGCTTTCTCTCTCAGATTTTATTTGAAACTTGCACAGAAAGCATACATGGTTTTTTGGACTAATGTTAGTTTGGAAAGTATCCTAGTCCTATGCTGTTTGATGTGACTTCTCTGGGGGATGGGTATCTGATTTTTCATGCTTCTCAGGAATCTACAAATAGGACTTTATCATCATACAAGGATTTATGTCCTAGCAGCCACGCACATGAATATTTCTGTTCACTGTGGAAATGTCAGAAGGATCTCACAGATGCCTCTTGAAGTGTTAAAGCTGTTGAAAACCAGAGCTCCTCCTGGGCTGTCACAGACAAGCCAGCTGGGTGCCCTCTTCTTGTTGTGTTCAGCCTCCCTCTCTGGGCAATCAGACCTTGACACTGACTTTTGCTGCCTCCTCCTGAGTGTGGGGTCTGTCAGAACAACTCTGGCACAATTAAGCAACTCAACAGTCAGCAGATGTAGAGCAAACTGCAGACAAGTAATAAGAAACCTACTGGAGACAGATGAAATTCCCTGAATCTCCCTCCTCAAAGAAAAAGGAGAATTGTGCTTTCCAGACTCATAGAAAAACTCAGCTTTACAACAGAAGATGTGGAGAATAGAAAAAGGTAGTAAAATGCTGTCCCTTGCATACTAAGAAAGCAGCATAGAAAATAAGATGAATTATTTATTCCTGTTTTTAAGCCTTTGGAAAGGATGCAGACAAAAGCAGTGTGAAACCATTTAAACTGAAGGATTCTTATATGAGGAAAGACATCACAATCATGTCCAGAGGAAAAATGATAGGAACAACTTGTAGATGGTACATAGTACAATAATGAATGAAACAAAAAGCAGTTTCTTTGAAAATAAATGGATGATGACTTTATTTCAGTCCAGAGTCTTACATTAACTCATACATATGCTTAATTTAGATGGATGGGATAATTCATGTCATGACCCCAGTGAATATTAACTAAATTTTAGTGGGATTGAGTCATACTAAATTTTCAAATCAAAGTACTGCTCAGAAATGCTATCTGATTTCCAGGTATTAAGTCTAAAAACTCCACTAATTGTTCAAAAGGTAGCAAGTGTACATTTATCAGATGAAAAAGCTAAAATCTACAATCTATGAAGCTTAAACAAAGCAGTCCAATTTCAGTAAACTTATTACATTCCCATGGGAAAAAAATATTGTCTGGTTCTTATATACAGCCTATCCAAAGTTGCTGCTGTAAAGGCTGCTGCAGATTCATAGTTTTAATTAAGCAATAGCAAAATTTAGACAGAGAGTCTAAATAACAGAACTTCATGGTAATAAAAAGAGATAGCTTATTTATTTTCCTGAGAACATAAAACCCCATGATTTTATATATCTCTTACTTAGGAAAATGTATTTTTGTAATATAGGTAATTGTAAATAAATTTTATTCAGTTCTTGCTTTGCAGGGAACAAACTCATTGCAAAAGATCATAATAATAAAAACCCCTTTTTAAACTGAGTCCGCTTAAGTAAGAATAATTTTTTCACTGAGAGGAAACAAACTCAGTTGGCATGCAGTTGTTTAGAATGCATTTTTAATACAAACACTTCAAGCTGCCTTATAGTAAAATGAACATTTAAGTTAATATCACCCCCCCCACCTGCATGAGAAATTTTTCCTTACATTTGAGAACTGTGTGGTGGGAAAATGCTCAGAGGGCTGGGAAAAGGGAATGCCCAGGTGCTTGGGCGCTCAGCAACAAAGTTCTGCCTGACCATTGGTCTTCTGTGAAACCTAAAATGAGTTCACAAGACTGGACCATCAACTGATTGTTTTTTCTAAATGCAATTTGAGTTTTGTGGTTTCACTCTGCTCTTTTTCCAACCCTGAGTTTGTGCAAAGATGTGTGTGGTTCCCTGTGTGATTTAAGTGATGGGGATGATTTACTGGGGGCATGGGAAATGCTGCCGTGGGGTGGTGAGATAGATCTGCACTGGCTAAGTGCCCTGCATGGCAGCTCCCCATAGGATCCTGAAGAGGCTGCTCCGGGCCTTTGCCTCAGAAGTGGGGAAGGACCTGCACGTGGGGTGCACCATGGGGTCTGGGAGGGGCTGGTGAACCATTCGCTAGTAGCCCAGAAATAAATGGCTGTCCAGATGTGTCATGTGTGAGTCCTGCTGGGGCACTGGGGTGCCACTGATGTGCCAAGGTAGGACAGCAGGGAAATATCACACTGATAGGGGAGAAAGAGATAAAGGGACAGTGCCTCTGGTGTGAGATGAGAAGCTGGGCCAGGTGATGTTGCAGGCAGTATCCCAGCCCTTCATTCCCTTCTTCTCTGGCTACAACTTTGTAAGTGGTTCTGTATGAAACCCAGATATAATTACATAGAGTGACAATGGTGTTTTCTCATTGGAAAAGTGCCTGTGTTTTCATTTTAGCTGGGGTCCTTGCTCTGTAATTGCTTGTAAACACACTATCAGTTATAAGAGCCAGATGATACAGTAGATGGCTTTCAGTGACTCCTGAAAAATAGAGAAGACTCTGACCAGACACCATTTACAATTATTTTTTCTGTTTGGAGAGCATAGATTACAGCTTGCTTTAAACACAGAGTCAAGATGAAGCCTCACAACAGAGGCATGCAACCCCTCCTACTGAGCTTGGCACTGAAGTGTGCAACTGATGAACCTGCAGTGCCCACCCAAAATATACGTGCTATAAGGTGCACAAGAGCACCAGGTGCAGGCTCTTGCTGGTCAGTGTCCATCCACTTCACGGGGCACAGGGTTGGTGGGGGACCTCTGTTTTCCTCTGTACAGGTGCCAGTGTGGCTTTGCAGAACACTGTCCGTGCTAGATGTACTCTGGTTTTGACAGGACCTGCATCTCCTGCCCTCCATCACTCCTTTCCCGGAAAGTCCCTCCCAGCCTTTGAGTTCTTCTTTCCCTACAAAAAAATAAAGAATGATCAGAATTAAAGGAGTCAGAAGTAGTTAACCGATTTAGGGACCATGTTTAGGTGTTCCCTCCCTTCTTAGGGGTAGTAAGAGTGATAGTAAAGGAGCAATACTCAGAAGGAGGGCAGAGGCTGTTGCTGAAGAAGCAGTAGATGAGGGGGTTGACGGCACTGTTCAAGGCTGGCAGGTTCTGAATAATCACAGATGCGTAGAAGCGTTCTTTGGTCTCAGGGAGGACGTTGAAGTTGTCCAGGATATCAAAAAGAAAGTAAGGGCTCCAACAGAGAATAAATGCTGCAGACGAGACAGAGAGAGGAAGAGCTTGACATTGGACAGTTTTGCAATTTAGGGAGGTAATTACACACTCATGGAGTGTGTCATAACACACAAATATTTGTTCATGCAAAAAAACCCCTCTCCCCATTCAGGATCTTATTTAAGAGAATAGTTATTAGATTGTGCTTTTATTTGTCTTTATTTTTATTTTAATGCCTATAAAATATATTACGTGTGTTTCTCTAAGTGTTTAGAGTGCTCCCTCTAGACATATTGAGACACTTCAGAATACTACACAACACATAAAGGGTAAATAGGTAGCCAGTTAAAGCATCATCAGTTACAGTGAAGTGCTCTTTTAATGGTCCCCGGAGTGAGCAGCCAATCTAAATGTACACACAGCCAAAGTGCTGCTCTGTGACAGCACTGCCTGTCACAGCCGCCTATTAAAATAAGGTTCTCAGACACCCACGAGCAAGGAATGACACTCTTTCACACTGCATTATGGCAAACCAACATGTCACTTGGCATGCTGGCTGGAGGTGCTGTGTACATGGAGTGTGCAGGAAGATTCTCCTAATTTCCTGTACTGCCATTTGAGAGATGAATTTGAGGAAGGGAAAAGAGGACTGTACTGCTCATAGCCTCTGCTTTTGTTCAGAGGTGGTAGGGAGAAAAGGTTAGCCATAGATCTAGCTTTATTTGCAGGCATAGGGAATTAATCTATCCCTCACAAATTTCTGTAGCATCTCTTCTCTCAAAGACTTTTGATTCAGGATTTGCCTAGAAATTCTGGGACACGCAGTTCACTCAACTAAGCTATAAGTGCCTGGATGGCAAACATACAGATAGTTGTGAAATCAGGCACATGATCACATCCTGACCCAGATGAGACAGCACAGTAACCCCGTGCCTGTTTTCTTGTCGCATTAATCAGAATTTCTTCACTGGCAGTTAGCTGAGTGCTCACTAAAAGTGCAAGGAAGAGGTAAGCTCTCCTCCTGTTTTCTAGAACAACCAAACAGGATGTGTCTATGCACAGATATAAGCAAAATAGCAATACACGGTGTCAGAGTGTGGATCATAGCACTCACTATGCAGAATATTAAGTGGCTTTAAAAAAATCCAGGGATGTTTGATGTCAATCTGTTTGCACATCAAGAGATGCTGGGTACCTAGTATTAGCAAGGTCTGCTGAAATACTGAGCATCCATATGAGCTCCCAACATCTGATGGCCTTGCAATAGCAGTTGTGTCTGACAAAAGCTTTCTCTGATTGCCACACAGAAAAGTTCAGACATGGAGAAGCTGTTCTTGGGCTTACAAAAAGTATGAATCACACTGGCCTCTCTCATGTCTACAGTTGCTACCACTGGACAGTGAGCTAAGCTATTCAAGTGACTGTTTTCACAATTTTCTCCAATCTGAATTTTGCAGTGTTGGAAAGAGAATCTCTTTTTCAGTGTCGAGAGATGATTGTCAGCCTCTGGGAGTAAACATCTTCGGTTCCTTTCCTGCGTGTCTCTGGGAGCTAGTCACAAGCTCTGTGTGAAGCTTCCTTTGTTTATTGTGATAGAATATCAGCCTCCTAATTGCATCAGAATAATGTCATTTCCCTGGGAGACAGAGAACACCTGCACTAAGTCATCTGCTACCCAGCTGGGAAAGGAGAGCTCATTCTTTCCATCTCGGCAGGTAACACACCAGTGACATCAAATACAACTGCTGCACATCTCACCTCTTCTTCTCTCCCTTGCACCACCCCAGCAGCTCGCATGCCATTCAGTGTCTCTAAGACTAAAAGACAACTCAGTTGTCAAATCTTTTGGCAGTCTGGATAGGAAAGAGGTGACCTCTTCCTGTGTTCCTTTTAGACATTTTCTCTTTACTTTCTTTATGCACACAAGGGGCTGTGCATCTAATTTAATTTGAGGCTTATATCAGATACCTAAAATAGAGATATATCAGCCAGAAAAGAGGGGAAAGACAAGATCAGAAAGCAAGTCAGGTGTCTGAGTAAAATGCCTTCTCCAAGACGTCTGCTGATGATAGATGTTGCTGAGTAAAAGCATCCTCCCTAGCTACCAGCTCCAGGGCTTTTCACTTACCAAGGACAATTACAATGCTGTACTTGATCGCTTTCACCTTCGCCCTGGATATGAACCCACGACTGGTGTAGCCCCTGGAGGTTTTGCCACCTGGGAAAAGAACAGTTCAGCTGGTGAAAGAATAGGACTGGTGTGTGCATGTGTCAGTGTGTACCCTGACAGACAGGACAGGAATACACAATCCCATCTTTCCCTGGTGTCAGTCAGAACGTCACTAGTTCCTGAAATTTGGACACTGGCAAGAATGCCTGAAGTTGGACAGTTAACATGTTAGCCACCCAAAATAAAAAGGGAAAAATTAAGTGGAGTAGGTCTTCCTGAAGCATTGAAGTATGTGTAGCCTTGGGATGGAATACTCAGATCATTTTATAGCTTTCTGTGGCTAGGAATTTCTGATCTTGAGCAAAATTCAGACTTGCAAGAAGATGTGAAGACATAGAAAAAGTGTTGCCAAGTATATGCTAGAAAAAAACTACTCTGGAAGTGGACAAAGTTCTAGGAATAGGAATTCTAACTTCCAGAATAAGTAGTTTTTACTTTTTATTCATTTTCTCACAGATGTTTCCTATTACGTCTCTAAGGAGAATTTAGTATCAAAGGAAAGAAGGTAAATAATGTAGAAATGAGCAAATACAGAAACCCCATTCCCACTGCAGTGATGGGGGCCCAACGTGACACTGCATGTCCAAGCACTCCCAGATATGTGAGGATCAGCTGAATCTCAAAGCTGGAGTCACGGGTATGCTGAGACTCACCAGGACAGCTGGATATGATGACAGCCTGAGCTTTGCTCTTCATCCAGATGGTTCGAATCACAATCGAGTATATGACGCTGCAGAAGGGGAAGAGTTGCTGCTATCAGGCACAGTAAATTTTACAGACATCCCGGTCATTTGTGCTCTAAGATTATACTTATCTATGTGTAAGGAGCTCGCAGAGATGGTGGGACTGCGTAGGAATAAAAATAGTAAAGGACAATAATAATAATAGTAGTAAATATGATATGATTGTCCCACATATTTTTCACGTATTTTTTGTATTGTCCCACATATTTTTCAGAAAGAGATCTGAAGACTTTTCACCATAGAAGTCCTTATGGCTGTCCTGGCTTTGTAGGTGTCAATCTGAGGCTCAGAGGAATGCAGTGATTCAGCCAAAAATCTTTCAGGCAAGAGCTCATTGGTGATTTTGAGCCAGCCAATGCCAAATCCATCTGCTTATCAGCCCTGGAACACTAGCTCTGATGAGGAAAGCAAGGGAAGGACCCTGTTTTGCTGTAACACTGATTTTGCTGTTAGTTTTTGGGTATGAAGCTGGTGAATAAAATTTCACCCTGGAGAATTTGATAAGGGCAAGATCCATGAGAAATACAAATAAATACAGCAGTGCTCAGTATTTGGTCTCAGGGTCCTGTGGTGGAAATTAAGGAGGACTGAAGCATCAGATAAATGGGAAGAATTAGATGATTCAAAACCAGATCCACCACAATTTGCATATTTAGAGAGGTTTATATACTTTCAATAGGAAAGATGAAAAGTGCCCTAGTACACAATGACCTTGGATAGTTATGGACTTTCCCTACGCAATACCCAATCTGGACTTCTGTTGATTTAATATAGAACAGATAAAAATAATTCCTTCAAGACGAAGAGCTGTTAAAACCCACATCCTCCTTGAGGATGTTAATTGTCATAAACCTTAGTGGTCCTTATGTGAAAAAGGTGCAACGAAGGACATAATTTCAGGGTATTTTATAGAGGCAAAAATGTGTCTTACTCTTATGTGGCTTGTTTTTGTTATCAGAAGAGACATTATTCTTATTGTTCCTTTCAGACTGATATACGAGTCTTTCCTACAGCACCCTCAATTGCTAGAAATGCTTGCAAAGGCAGAATCTGAGCTCAAAAAACTCTGAAGGTTTGGAGGTTTCCTTTCTGTGGAAGTTCGAGCCATCTGGTTTCCAGGCTCAGTAGGTGAGAGCTGTAAATTCAAGGTGCAGTCTGGGCTGTGCAGCGGAGCAGTAGCATCCTTGCCCAGTGAGGGGTTTGCTCGCATCTGCCTTGGACTACAACTTGCTCTACTTAATCCCTTCAAAAGTCCAGCTTGGCTCCCAGCTGATTTCAACATTTGCCGTTTATCTCCTGGCTTTTCAAGAGCTGTTTATTTAACAGCTCATACACTTGAGAGTTTCTTTGTCCTTTTTTACAGACAATGGCAGAAATTTCACTTACCGTGTCTCCTTTGATTGTTCCAATGAATCAGAATGTATTATAATGATAATTGTTGTCATCTCAAAGATGTTACCAGCTCACTCTTAAAAATCCAGTTTCTATTTTCTTCCTAGCCTGCTGTCTCTAGCCTGACATCTTTATTTGCAGTTAAGAAAATGTCCTCTCTGATTCAGATTTTCCTTTGTCCAGCAGGACACATTCAGAGTTTCTTAAGTGTCAGGACAAGGAGTCTAACTCTGTAGTCAAAATATTCAGACTCCCTATTTTCAGCCAAATACCATAAGGATTGAATTATGAAGCTAGGCTTCTCACTTGCTTTCTCTTTGACCCCAGAATTCCTGCCCTCTTGGCTACAGAGTCTGATAGGAGCATGTCCTTTGCCAGATACAGTTACAGCATCTGTCTTCTCATTGGCATTTCAGATATGAGATTATATGCTGATTCATTTGAATCCTTAATTTTTAGAACTCCAGAGGATGTTGAATTCTTGTTTTCATCCAGCAGCTTATAAAGTGCTGCCAACATAGGAATCTGTGTGGGTGTTTTTGCCTCTGTTCATCTTTCTTTTCTCTGTAGCTGAAGCCACTGGAGCCCTCCTGTAAAGCAGCTCAGGGTGGGTGTCAGGAAATTTTACATGCTCGGTAAACTTCTGAGAAAATCTTGTGCCAGCCACAGTTGTTCATTTATGATTTGATCTCTCTGGGAGTCCAGTTTGTAGTAGCGGGTAATCGTAACCCACTTTTTCTTATGGAGCTGAGAAACTGGACTTTCCAGAAATATGTTACCTAAAGCATAGGATCATAATATTTAACTGCATGTGTGTTTCAAAGCCACAAAAGTAAAAAGAGGGGTGTTATGGAAGAGAAGTATTTTTCTTATGAGGGAAAAGCAGCTTTTTTTTTTCAGAATATATTTGTACCTCCTTACTTTCTTGAGAAGCGTGGCTGGAGGAGGATGCAGAGCTTGGTCAAATCTCAAAGAAACTCTCACTTGAAAAATGAAGTGGCAGATGAGCAAAGAGTAGCAGGGAACAGATGACAAACTGGTACTCAGAGGAGTGTTTGGAAATAGTCTACACCATTCCAACCATATCCTAATCTCTGTTCCCTTCCTCTGGACATTGAGCTGCTCAGCCTTCACCGCCAAGATGTAAAAGCACATGGTACACATTGCCACAATGACCTTTTTCCAGCCCATGCACCAGGCCTGCGTGTTTGCTTGACTTGTCTCCACTGAAACCACTGGGAGAGGTGATGTGCAGCTCTTGAGGTCCAGATGTTGCCAGACTTCTTTGTGTCTGTAAGTGCACGGACCAGGTTGTAGGTGAGAGACTAATGAAAGGGTACTAAGGTGGGAAAGTCAAACCTGAATGGAAAATTCACCCAAGCCATTTTGAAAAGTAGCTGCTCAGGCTTTGAAGACCACAGGATAGGAAGGACATGCTGTTGATCTGAAAATGTAATGATTTTTCTAACCCTGATAAAATGCATGTCTTGAGAGGTGGCAGGAAAATACAAAAAATATGGCTCACATTATGGATGTATCTCAGAAATTAAATTCTTCACATCTCTGAAAACAATTCAGCTTGATCCAAATTCTAAAGTATTAAGAGGTATGCTCATCATAGCCTGCTATTAGTTAATGGTATTGTTTAATATGCCTCATTGGTAATTATAGCATTTTTTTCCCATGTAAATACATAACTTATGGTTAGTCATACAAATGCAACTGGGAATAATCATACCCCATCTGTATTTTTAATTCATAGACCACTTTTTTTTTTTTTTAATAAAATGTCTTCTGGTAAAGCTATGTACTAATATTAACAATCCTTAGTTTTATTGATCTACCCGTTCTTTAAATGCAGATTTTTTTAAAGTAAATAGTTGCACTATGACAGCATCCCATGCAGCCTTGGTATTTTCTAGTAAAATGAGCCTTTACCATGGCAAAAGTGCACTTAAGCTCCCTGCTAATTACTTCTATTTATCATCCAGAATTGCCTACTATTCCTTATACTTTATTTGTGCAAAGTGATGCAGCTGCTTTGTTTTATGGCAGCTAATTTCCAGCACTATTTGTCTAAAGAGAAAAGTAACCTCTGAACCAACCACTGCAGGCACATGTAATGGGTAAGTGAAGAGATGGGCAGATACTAGAACGTATGCTCAAGCTCTAGGGTTTTTATTTAGAAATGGAAATTGCAGGCAAAAAAGAATGGCTTCACTGAATCAAGTTCAAAAAATGACCTTTGGTATTTTTATTAATGGTATTTCCAGTCCCTTTATTTTATTTAATTCAGAGAAATCTTTTTCATTTAATCTATTTTTAATTTCTTTGCAATGCCTTGGGTTTAATTCCATATTTTTCCTTTTAGCTGATTTTGGGTTCTTTTTGCTTCTAATTACTTTTCAGCTGCTCCAAAGCAAATGTTCTCTTTGGAGTTTAGATTTTAAACAGCAGATGGATATCTTCTACTGCTGTGCTTCAAGAGAAGCTTTAGCAATTTTTTTTAAAACATGAGTTTGTAATTATATTAAGTAAATGTCTATGTGTTATATTTATAATATTAAAATATAGAAGATATATTTAGCAATCATGAATAACAGCTAAAAAACCTCTGAATTTCTGGATACTTAAGTGCCAGAATATAATTATGTTTTGGCACAGAGTAGCAATGCAGAATAGAAACACAGTAGCTCTTCTGTCTCCCCATCACAGGTTCTGAGGTGGCCAGGTGCAAATATGTGCAGGAGAGCAGTTTGTAATCTTGATTTGACCCATATTTAACCTCTGTTCGCAGTGCCCCAGGGGTTTTCAACTATCACAGATACCATTTGAGCTTTGCTCGGCATATTTCGGAGTAGGAGAAAAGGCTTTGGTTATAGCTGATGACTCTTGTCCCAGAAGAAGAGAGAACTAAATACTGCAGGTTCCCTAATTACTTTTTTTGAATTTCCTTGGGTTAGGTAGGTTGATATCAACTGCAGAAGAAGTGATAGAATAATGTAAATAAGAACAGGACAAATTTTTAAGCACTGTATAGAAATACCTGCCTCAGGATCTGTGGCTCTTCCCATCCAACACAGGGACAGTGGGGACAAGGGAAGTTTTAATATGAACAGAACAAATATTCTCCACTTTTTTCAGCTCTCAAAGATATCCACACACTTGGGTTAAAAATACCAATCATAGCTTTACATTTTCTTTTCTTTTTTCAGGTCTTTTTCATTGGTATTATAATCAGATAAAAAAAACTTTCTGAAAAACCACAAGCTCTTTGATAACTGATTGCTGATTCTCTAGTTGTGAAGAACTGGTAGGAATAGACTTCAGAAGTATTAAAATCTTTCAGGCTTTTGCAGTTTTCTTCATAAATCACCTTTCTATACATATTTTTTAAAAAGCAGTGGGGTACGGGGGAGGGAATGCTGTGTTCTTCTGGTTCATGTTTTGGCTTGGAATGTTTAGAGTTTGCTCACATCACATCTGGGGGTTTAGCTTGTCAGTGGAAGGGTTTTCCAGAGTGAGCATAAGGTTATCAGCTAAATAATTCATGCCATGGGCTGCAGTGTTATGAATAACACAACTCCTGTGAGTTAGTTGAAGGCTGTCAGGAACACGTGAAATCAGCTCCACTGAGAGAGCTGAGGGCTGGATGAGAGAAGCTTAAAAGATGATGGTGCCTGGACTGTAACAAGTGAAACAGCTCAGCCAAAGCAGCATATCTAGTGTGGAATTAAGTCCTGCACCTGAAAAGTAAGATTTTATCCTTTGTGTGCATTTCAGATGAACAGCACCAGAAAAAGTGCTGTCATCAGTGAACTGCTTTGCTCTAGAGGTTAGGTTTTCAGCAGATTCAGGCAGCAGAACTAATTAAGAATTAACTCTGCCAGCCAGTGTCCCACATTGCATCAGACACCTGCCACGCAGCTAAATCAGAGTGCTTCAGCAGAGAAAATAAAATAGCTGCACCAACAATATGAATTCTTGCAGAAAAGGTTTTATTTTTTCTCCCTGTATGCACCCTGCCTCGCTTCCTCACTAAGTGTGGTGTATGCCTTTGCTTCTGGCTTATGTGTATTCACAGCTCCTTCTACTGATCCTTGACTTTTCAGTTGCACATTTATGGTTCTTCTCTCCATTTCTATCTTGTAGACTTTTTAAAATAACATCTTCAGCTGAGGGTCATTAAATTTAAAAAAAACAATCCCAAAATGCCTTCCTACGTTTATTAGATAACACCTTTGATTTTATAATAATAATAATCTCTTGACAGAGTATCACACAACTGGAACATACATGATCTCTCTCACCCTTATGAAATAGCATCTCTTTCATCATCAAACCTCCTGTGCATCTGAAAGTGTTGGGTGGAACAAAACTTTTACAGAGAAACCAAGTCCCTGGAGATGTTAACAGCCATTCCTGCTGTTCTTGAGCCACAAACTGCTTAACAGAGTATTTGTATGATGCAGGTACCACATCAGGTAGATTAGCTTTAAACTCCTGGACTGCCAATGATTTTTAAAGAAATAGATGTCACACCTTCAGGCTATGTTGCCAGATGTTTTACAGATACATCAGCTGGAGACTTAAAAAAGTGTTCTAAAAAATAGCCACTTCCTTCCAAATTGAATGACATTTTTTTTCATAACGTCTCTTCTGACCTTGCCCCGATGCTAATCCTCTTTTTCTATGGCTTTAGACAATCCCCTCTGTTCTGAAGAAAATAGTATCACTGACAACTAGAAATAAATAAGCACAAAATAAATCCTTCCCTGCACCACTCCCCTTCCTTTCTTCCTTCCAGTGCCAGACACCATTTTGGACCTGTCAAAAATCTGACTTCTGCTGGCAAGGACACCGGAGCATTTGTGTTAATAAACACTGAAACCAGGAATGTTTCTGGGCAGGTGATGGACCCTGCACTGCCCTTGGCTCCAAAACCAGTGGTTTGCGCTCCTGTCCTGCCATAAACTTCTTGTGTGAATGTTGCTTAAGGTTAAAACCACAAAAATTTTAGGTTGTTTTATTCATGTCTCAGATGCCAGGGCAATCTCATGAAATGCCTGTTTCACTGCCTTTCTCTTTCCCCTCATGTCTTCATCACCTTCTTGCTTCTGGGGATTTACTGTAAAGCAAGTCACAGAGCTGATCTGGTTTGAATATCTTTCTTTGGCAGGGAGGAGGGGAGCATAATGTCAACAGCTCTGAAATATTTATTGCTCTGTAGCTTGCCTTTTCTTGCCAAACGAGTATAGATGGCGTGTAAAAGGAGTGGCTGGTCTGTAACAGAAACCATCCAATCTGTATGTTTGAGTGTGAAAGAGATGTTTCACACACCTATGGAATGACTGGTAATTGGGCAGGCTGTGGGGCTTTTTGCCTGAAACACTTAAGATGCTGGCTGGAATTTCCCAACTGTTACTTATTTGAGAAAGCTCATAAAAGAGCCCCTTTCACAGTAACAGCCAGCCTCAAAATTTTCTAGTGCCATTTCTTTTCACTATAAAATTGCTTTTTGTCTGTGCAGTGTGTGTTTATTGTTTTGCTGCTACTGCTGGGCTGCAGATCTACCCACATTTTTATTTACATATTCCCAAGAATATTTTTTTGTTTATTGAAAACTAGACTGGCTTTCAGAGACAGGAAAACATGCAGAGAAATGATCCCACCTCAGAAGGATAACTTGGGAGTAGTTTTCCCTCTCTTGTCGTCCTGTCCTTTCTTTAAGGAGAACTTTCTTGAATTTTTTTTTTTAAATTATATCTATGCAATCTGGCACAAAAAATAATGGAAGGTTTAGCAAACTGACATGATGAGCAATATGTAAAAATCATCTCTTCTCCCAAGGGATCAACACTGGTCCATTTTGAATCTGTATCAAAAAGTCAGCTAGATGACTTCAAGCACCAGACGGTTTTTATTCTGTCAGAGATAAATTTGTTGCCATTAAAAGCTGCAGAACTTAATCTCTGTGATAAAACTGTGATAAACTTCAAGGCATTTATTTAGGTTATGTAGTCAGTCCTGTCATCATCTAGAAAAGATCGGCCTCTGCCCACCCCAATCTCACCCAGGGCAGTAATGAGCAGGAAGCTAGAGGAGACTCAGGGCTCATCACTTGTTGGAAAAGCAGATGGGTCAAGAGGTAAATCCAAGGGACATTGCAAAAATCGTTCTTCTCTCAGAGTCCAAGCAGCCTGTCGCCAAACTGTGGGGGGAAAAAGGAGTCCCAGCAAGTCTTTCTGGCTGCTGACAAGAAGACATTAACACCAAGAAATACAATTGTAACCTTCCTAGTGAAAGAAAGAAAAATAAGGGCTCTGAGAACTGTCACTACCACTGGCAGCATTTTGAAGCAGTTAGGAAGCCTCACTCCTCTTCCACATCTGATTTTGACTGCTCTTTTGCATTGGTGGCTCCTCATGGCTAGTTAACTTCTGTTTAACAGCAGCTACTGGCAGTGCCCTTGAGGGAAGCTGATCACTAAGCACAATCTGCAACATTGATTGACCTCAGTTAAATACAGTTTCTGCAGATTGTCTTTGTGATTTGAGGCAAATCAGTCTCAAATATCTGCAGCTTAGGTTTCCTATTACAAGACAGGAACAATTACATTTGTTCATATTTTAGGAGTAGTTGGCTGCTCCAAAGCTTGGAGATTTCTTTCCAGTCCTGGTGAAGGAACACTTGTCGAGTACTGTGAAGCTTAAGAGTACTTCAAGTTAATTTTAGTTTAATTATTGTTAAGTGCAGTTTCCTGATCTTCAATTATCTTTCGTAATAATGGATAAATATTCATACTGGGTCTATAAAGATATCTTTCAAGCCTGAAGCAGTGGAGATAAGTGGACACACTTAGAGATTCATTCCTTTTTTTCAGAGAAAATGTTTCTGGCTGTTAATATCACACAGAGAACACCCAGGGCAAGTACAACGACCCCTGTATTATGTGATAAAACCAAAGCAGCTATGCAGCAGGTATGAAAATGAAGTTGTAATGAAAGAGTAGAAATTAAAGCATTAAACTGATTGCACACTTGATAGCTTTCACCCCACACTTCCTGACTGGAGTTCACACTTACCTGATAATGATCAGAGGAATGAAATACACCAGGAAAGCCACAACTGTCATGTAGGGGATCCAGTAGGAGTCATCAGGCCAGAGAGCCCAGCACTGCACTTCCCCATTGGAGAGCTGCCGTTTCCCAAAAATAATCAGAGTTGGTATGGAAAACAGGAAAGAGAGGCTCCAGGCCACTCCAATAAGCACTTTCGCCTGCCTTTCTGTATAACAGAGTCAAACAAACAGTGTCAGGGGGCTTGCTGGTGTGAGTGAACCCTTGCAGCACTATTGACAGAACGGCAGGGAGGAGGAGGAAATTCTGTGAAGAAAGGGAATTTTAGGCTGCAGCTGGCTGATGCTGAAAAGACTTCTAAGGAGAAAAAGGATTTCATCTCTTTCTCATGATAAATTGTCATGTCATTATGAGCTTGTATTTTACAAGTTTTATTTAAGGATGCTTAGGGCCTGTTGAATCTGAAACAGTGTGAGAAAGGCACTGGTCAGTGTCAGCCAGTCAGAAACATGAAATGCAAGTGGTAGCTCTATGCCACGAAAGAACATCATTAATGGATGTAAAGGACCTCAGGCCTGCCCTGCTCCATGCCTAGTGATGCACCTTGAAGTGAGAAAGATTGCAAAGCATTTCTGTGAGGAAAAATACCTCAGCTCAGGACCAAAATAAGACTGCACAACCAGGTGCCTTTAACTCCATCTGCAACTTTGCTGTCCCAAAGAAACATGGACATGAAGAGCCTGGGCATCTCCTGCACTTCTCTGTATGATGGTGGGGATCAAATGTACCTCCTGCTGATGAACCCAAGCCATGCCAAGAGTGGACTGCTAACCACAAGACAGGGCAGATGATGGTGCTCAAGTGCCCAGCCCTGTTTTATCTGCTGCAAAATACAGGAACTGGGGGATCCTGCTGGACTTTGTGGTGAAGAACAGGAGCTAAAGGACCCCAAAACCTCCATCAGGTTTGGGTTACTGCATCCTCTTGATTTCTGGCCCCTGCCAAGTGAGGAAAAACAAGTGGGAAACAAAATTATGTCCGGTGCCACCCACAAGATTTTGTAAATATCAATGGATTGGAGCAAAAAGTCCCAAGGCTTTAATTTTCAAAAACCTGCATCTTCTGGCTAAAATCCAGTTAGGTCTACCTGAAAAGTGTGGGGGAAAAGGGCTTGCCTGTGGAGTACTCATGATTGTCTGTGACACTTATTCCTCCTCAGCCAGATTGCAAGAGGAACATATGGGCACAATTTTTTTTTTTTTTTTAATCTGGGAGCTTTAGTGTTCAAATACTTTATTGTCCTAAAAAATACCCAGGGTTGTGTGTGAAATAGAAAACCATTTTAAATTATGCATATCAAGAAGAATATCTTTCCCCCTTGAAGCTCAAAGAGCAATACAAAAGCATGTGGGCGAAACATTCAAAAAGTAATTTTATGCTTTATAAAACATCAGTTGCAACTACTCAGTTATCCTGCTCATTTTTAAATGCTACCCACGTTCAGGAAAGTGTGGTCTTGCTAATCTAGGGCTTAAGGGAGCTCTGATGACATCTGCGTAAGTGAGAGGGTTAGATTAAGGCTATAAATATTGTACAGCCAAAAGAGAACTGTGAAGTTTCCCAAAGCATAGCCGAATAAACTTAGCAAAAGGAATATTAAGAATAAATTTTGCAAAATATTTCCTGACGGAAAGGACATTTTAAATGTGAGCTAACTACTTAAGCTACAATCATGCAAGGATCAGTGGGGCCCACCTGTGTTTTTCTAACTAAAAAAGATCAGAGTTGGAAAAGAAACCTTATTTTTTTGTACTGTATATTGAACAGAACTGGGCAGTTCGAGTTGGGCAAGAGTATTTCTTTGTATTTCATAATACTCTTCCTGCAATGTTAGTTTATTTTTATTTTTAAACGTCCCGTGCTAGTCTAAAGGGCTTTACACTGCACTGATAGGTAAGCAGATTTTTGTTTTATTAGAATAATGTTAATTTTCTGCCTCACCAGCAGGGCTTTTTTCACTCCACATTTTTCATAGTTGCTCTAATATGCTCTGAATGCCAGCAAATCACATAACTAGAGCTGCATCAGTTATAAATGAAATCAAACAAATGACTCTTGAAATACAATATTCTATTGAACCAGTCTGAGTATCTTTCTTCAGAGCTTTTCAAACTGTGATGGCCAAGACTAACTCCCAGGGCTGGAGTGGGCATCTCACTTCTCATCAGAGCTCTGGCTCTGACTCTCCTAGGAGAGGTTTCCATATGACTGTCCCCTTTTCTCTGCTCCCACCATCCCTGCACTGTGACAAGGAGTTTGAGTACATCTCTCTGCCCCCAGCAATATGGGACAGGGGGTCACCTCTTGTAGGGAACTTTGCTTCCTGCCGTCAAGAATGTCAATGCTAAGCAATCCTTTTATAAATTGAGCGCCACCTTAAAATTAGGTTTTGAATCCCGAGAGAGCAGAGCTGTTCTAGGATCTCAGTGATAGAGCTGTTTTCAGCACAAAGTGACACGAGGATCAGTTCACACCTTTTTTGGTCTTGTCATTCACTTGAGTAGTTCTTTTTTCACGTGTTGTATAGTTTGTATATTGTTTGCATATACCTTTCCAACATGATGAAGTATTCACAAAATGTTTTTTGCTGTAACTTCTCAGTTTCTTTTCTTTTTGATCTTTATTTTACGATATTTTCTTAATACCCTTTTGGTTGTAGAATTAGATGTCTCATAGTAAAAGTTTAGGATTAAAAGGCATATTGCTTTCCCATACTGCACTTTCTATGGTCATTTATGTATTTGCAAATATAAAATATTCAGCTGTTGAAGTTCATTTTCTTAAAAACTATGCAAAGAACAGCTCATTGCAAATACTTTTTAACAAGACTTGAGGCTAGTAACTAAACCACAATTTAAAAAATTGTTTGACATTTTCAAAGTGGAAGGTTTGATTTTTTTTTTCTAAAATGATATTTCAAGGCTACATGGAAACACAATTTTTTAAACCAGTAAGAAGAAAGAATTCTTTTGTTTCTTGATTGGAGGATTTCAGGGGGATGAGTGTTTCATTTTGCAAAGAAATTTGCCACAGATTGACTCAGAACTGTTCATGAAGTTCCTCTGTGTCATCACCAATGACAAAGATTTGTAAATCTCTTTGTTCTCTTTCTGTAGAATAGCTAAGAGGGCATTTCAAAAGCATCCCACATGGCACCTCTGGAAGGAATAGCTGGGTGCAAAAGGTATATTTTATGTATATTCCAGAAAGTCACTTAGACAAATATACCTCTCCAGAGATTTCTTTTAGATTTACAACTGCCTTCTTTTTTCCTTTGAACATGGTCTTTACTCATGCATCAGTGTGTAGCCAGACCTTGTAAGAGGCAGATGGGTTTTGTCTGTGTTCTCTCTGCTTGTGACCTTTTTCCCCTGACCAGAGCTGCACCCAACTGATGATTTTGCTGCCTTTGACCGGGGGCAATGTCTGCTCTTCTCCACTTTAAAAAACAAACTAACTAACTAACTAACAACTCTATGTTATAGGTACAGGAAATGGGATTTTAAAAAGGCTTTTACAAAGATTTGAAGTGATTTTTCATGGGTTCTTTTTCAACTTCAAAGTGCTTTTCAAAGATTGCCCATCAAATTCTTTACTCTACCCAGGCAGTAACATAACAAGAGCTGCTTTTCCTGTACCGAGCACGAAGAAGAAATGCCAGTGGGTCTGTCCCACAGTTCATCCTGCTCAGCTAGCAGGTTTATGAGCCCCTGCCCTGCCTGGTTTATGAGCCCTCCTGAAGGAGCTGTAGAGCAATGCCACTCCTCTCAAAGCCCACTGGGGAAACCTTGATATCCATCTCCCTGCTTTGAAAGAGTTCATCTGCATGCTGGGGAGTATAAAGCTAAATTTCACACAAGTATTTGAAGCTTTCAGACCTTAACATCTGCCAAAGCTGCGCCATGGTCTCAGCTGTGTTTGACTCACAGGTTTTTAAGGCCGGGAAGGACCATTAATCTGATCCCCTGAATAGAGTCATCTGGCAAAAGCCATCATTACTCCAAAACAAGAATGATATTTGCATCTGATTAAAGTCCATCCTCCAGACCTCGTGGTTCCTGTAACCGTTCTTCTTCCTCCCCACCTGCTATTTCTGTTTCTTCATTCAGTGGAACATACTTAATGCCCCACTTTGGCTCTGTGGGAAAGAAATAATTCTGTTTAAACTGTACTGCTAAGAGGCCAGGATATATCTGAGTGCTGTAAAATAACCTGAAATCAAACAAACAGAGGAAATTATAAGAAACAATAGATATCCAAACTTATTTGCTATCTCTTTTGAAGACACATCAAACTATTGTGTGAATTCTCAGTGCCACGCCCTCCATCCAAATTTTTTTTAATGTGAATAAATAGACAGTATAGATGTTGCAGCTCCTACAGTCAGTAGAGTGGAACAAGGGATAGCTTTTGCCCATTAAAATCTTCTAAAAATGATGGAATATAATGAAAACCATTATACTTTTTACAATGTCATTTCATTCTTTGCTAACACAATACTTATAAAAACTGCTGAGGGCTAAGTGTAGTTTAATGAATCTTGACTACTTCATCATTTGGAAAACTGTAACAGAGTTCAAATGTAGCTAGAGCAGGAATGAATAATTCATAGCAACAAGGTTAAGAATTTTGAAAACTAAAAAATTATCCAATAATGTCTATAGCAATAACAAGGTACTGAAATTCTCCTACCTCCTTGCAAGAACTTCATGGGGTAAACTATGGCATGGTACCGGTCTATGCTTAGTGACACGAGGACGTAAGTTGAGGCATAGAGAAGGACCACCTGGGGCAGAAAGTATAACGAGACAACAGCTGAGGCACATCTTTTGCAGAAGGTGATGTCAACGAAAACTCTGAACTAGGAATGTTTCAAAACTTACTGAAAAAAAAAAAGGGAAAAATACCCCTTGTATATTCACCCAGGTATTTTTCCTTTTTCCTGTTCAAAAAATTTAAAAGATTTATATGCTTTAATTAACATGTTTCACCTTTAAATGAAGATATTAAACCTTTAGAACTTATGCTACTAGAAAAAATCCTACACAGTGTTTTTGTCAGAGTTTACTGCTATGGGGGCACAAAGCATGAGGTTTTTATACCTGGAAGTAGCGAACGACCCTGCACACGATATCAGGAGCCATAAAATCTCCAGTGTAGCGCCAAATGATGTCAGTCATTATGTTGATGAGTCCTGTGAAAGAATCTACAAAGAAATTAAGTGAAGAAGCATTGAAAGAAGCAATTACATTACTTCAGGGGAAGCACAGGGGCAGGTAGGACCCTTGGGATGTATCAGCTCTCCAGTCCTAGGAGCAGTGGAGCCATGACCACTCAGCCCGGTATGCTAGAGGAGCTGGGAAAGCCTCAGAAAACATCCAATAGTTAGTGTCTAACTGCATCATCTTGACTACAGCTGTGACAAATACTGAACCACTTAATGTCTTTTATTCTTTATCTGTTATTTCACTTTAAAAAGTCTCCTACAATATCACCTAGAGTGGCAACCAAATGCTGCTAAAGTTAGTGGAAATTTTGTCAGGAGTTCATTTGCAAACTTAATTAATTAATGACAAACTGTGCCTTGTCAGCTTAAAGTTAACCTACTTATGCCTGAACTTTTATATTTGCCAAATTAAATACACCTCAGGCAATCTTTTCTTTTTTTTTCTTCTTTTTTAATTCTCCTGAAATAAAATCTAAAGAGATATTCCAGCCTTTGCTCTGTTTCTTATTGAACAAGTGAGTGCTCACAGAGATGCATGTTTTACAAATTAATCACAAGAACTAGTACTCCTGTTTTACATATGGGTGCTGTTAACTTATGTCTTTAAAATCAACTTCTCTCACTTGGACAAGATAAATTTTTTCAGTACAGTCTAGGGAAGAAAATGTGTACCATTCCAATGTCCTGCCACTTCAAGTAACATGCCATGTTGCTCTTCTTGCACAGATTACCACCAAGGGAGAAAAGAGGTTAAGAAAACTTTTTGTGCAATTTTTCAGGACAAAACCAAGCAATATGAAGAAACAGCTTCAATCTGTATTAAAAAAAAGTAATAAAGTGGTGAGGTAAAGTGTTTCATTTTACTACGACCATTTTACACATTCAAGAACCATCTCCAAAATTTAGTGTGATAAAGATATTTTAAACACTTTATCAGAAGATTTTGATTTGAAATTCATGCCATTTGGAACAAGATATTTCAACAATTTCAAAAAATGGTTTGAGAAATAAACAGTTTGGGACAGTATTTCCAAGCAAACAGGCATATGCTTGCAAAACCGGTTTCTTCTAAACCCTTTGAAATTACAGAAATTCCAGATATTTCTATCTGGAAATTGAGATTTCAGCTTAATGCTTCAGAAAAAGCAACCTGTTTTGCTTCACTGGAAAAATCAGGGTTAGTTTTTCTGTATCAGTAATCCTTCATCTCCTCATTTTCTTCTTTCATTTATCTTGTTCTTCAAGGCTCAGTTCAAAATTAAATTAGTGTAGCTACATTGCCTCCCTCCTTATGACTGCTGTTCAATTAATACTGGTTTGCTCTTTATTCTTGCAGCGTTTCCCAGCCCCATTTTCTCTCTCTTCTCTCTTCCCCTGCCTCCAGAGAGAGGCTGGATCAGAGACAATCTCCAGAAGGAACTCTGTGGTTTGAAACATTATTTTAAATGTTGTTCATTGATTAGGGTGATAGGGTAAGGAATGATTGTTCCTCTGATGAGTACAGTGGCTTTAAGACTTCACTGAAAAGACCATAGGTATATAATTAAGGCAGTCTTTGAAAAAACCACAGAGTTTAAGTGTTTCAAAAAGTGAAATGCATCCTCCAGCAGTGATTCCAGCCTCTCCCTTTCCCTTTCCTTACTTCTGAATTATTGATTCACATTCTCTCTCTCTACAGTAATGAAATATATATTGGTTCAAAGTATTACACATCAATAGAGCTTCACCTCAGGGTATTCTCCAGCTTTTGATGGTCTGAGCATCTGCCAAGCAGGTGCTAAATCAGGGTTCAGCTTTCCTCAGGAGGGGGAGGGTACAGAGGCTGCCCTCCCTCCTGCCATTCTCAGTGCTCTGAAGAGGAAAGGGAGGGAGAGGGGACAGCATCTCAGTGATCTCCTCATTTCCCTCTTATCACTGCTGTCTTCCTATCCCTCTTTAATGCACCAGGAGAGTGCTTTAGAGGTGCATCCTGCAGCTGTGGTGGGAGATGGGACAGCATCCTATTAGTTTCCTTCAGGTAAGCAATTTGGCCATCCTAGACAACACTTTCAGCTTACGCCCACATCAGCTTTTTAGTTTGCATCAGGAGTGTGGTTTTTAACACGTGAATGGTCCCCACTTCACTGGCTCATGTGATGGAGATCCACAGGGGAACGAGCCTTTGTTCAGCTGATGCTCTGCCCAAAAGTACTCTTCAGGGTTGCCTTCCTTGCATCCCGCACCATGCAGATACCAGCCAATGCTCAGGCTCAGGAACCATGGCAAAGTTTATGCAGCAGAAGCAGATCCTTCTCCAGAAATATGAATTTCAACTCTGTCTTTTTCATGCTACAGGTCTCTACCCACTGTGTGTCATTACCTACAAATATATCTATAGCCTTGAGTACTTCAGGAGCTTTAAAGACAACTCAGAATTGTCTTTCCCTGGAGAGCTGTTGAGTGAGGTTTTTCAGGTGACTGCAGAGGCTTTTAAATGAGGCTTAAACTTCACAGCCTTTTTTGTGCTGGCAGCCTCACCTCCTCTCCCCCAGCAGTATGTTTTAAGAGCTCCCTGTGCTGAATTTCAGAATTGCTGTGGAGGGCTTGGCATGAGGCTCCAGGCACGTGCCCCTGAACACAACACACACATGTGC
Source organism: Phainopepla nitens (assembly GCA_013400175.1). NCBI lineage: Eukaryota > Metazoa > Chordata > Aves > Passeriformes > Bombycillidae > Phainopepla > Phainopepla nitens. The sequence continues at coordinate 365,781 of VXBQ01017037.1, forward strand.
ACCAAAGCCAATGCACCCAGCTGCACGTGTGGGCCAAATTTAGCCAGATTTCTCAATGCCCTTTAATTACAGACACATTCTCCCACTCAATGCCCTCATACCCTCTTCAGATTTTAGAAATATCTCTTGTCTTTCCAATCCTAAAAGTACCAGACTAACTTTTCTCCAAGGATCCTTCAGTCCTCTGCTGCCCACTCCAGAGGGTGTTTCTTATCCCATCTCTGCAAAGGACCAGGCTCTCTCATTATGACCACACATGTCTCGAGGATTTGTCCTGCAGACTTTACATAGGGCCACCAAGTAATTAATGTACTTTGTGCCAGTGATCAGACAGCATGAAGGGAAAATGCAGCAAACCTACAAATTATGACAAGGATTGCGATATACTCTCCAGAGACACAAGTACCTAGTGCAAACCTTTATGCGTGATTAGCACTAAATGTGCTGCTCATTAATCTATTATCTTATGCTCATCACACCTTCAATAACTAGACTTTATATTTTTCACACCTTCACAGCATTTTTTCATGCAATCCTCTTTTTGCACAAGGCCCCAGTGTGCCAGACCTATAAACCTGATACAGAGATAATGAATTGCCAGCAGACCTTTTGCCTCTGGTAGATGCATCCTCCTCACCCTTGTATCATCTCAGATGCAATTATATCCATGACTGCAGCATCTTGAAATCCTCATTTGCCATGTAATTTGAATTGCTGTAGTAGAGGCCAGTGCATGGAAGTCAGCTGGTTTCAACAATGAGATCTCAGCAGATCACACACTCCCTGGCTGCTTTTGGCAGGCTTACACCTGGATTGCATCATTGCCATCCTAAGTGGTGAATGTACCACCATCCTAAGGTACAGAAAGCTGATATAGCCGATACACTGCTCTGAATCTCAGTGTCCTCATTCCTTTGAGCATCCTTACCACTCCTTACAAAGCTGGTGGCTCGCACATTAGATGCTCGTGTTCTTTCACTGACGAATGTTCCTGGGCCAAATGGCACCAAGATAATTTCTGAAAACTGTCCTAAACAACCTTTGCTCATGGCTGTGTGCAAGCTTGTCATTGCCACTGCCTTCTCAAGAGTCTTCTAAATTTTTTTTTACTCAGCAGTAGTGTGTTTACCGTGGTACTTGTGTCAGCATTGCTAGGCAACGGTGGGGTTATAGGCCCATTTAATTTCTCAGAAAAATAGGCAGAAATTCAATTAATGAAATATATTCTCTTTTCATACAAAATAAAGATGCCAGCAAGTGATAATTTGTGAGTTTTAAGCCAAATGTGTATTCAAAGAAGGATACAGAGGAAACAATTCCTTGTTGAAGAAAGGATATGGCACTAGGGTGATAGGAATGGAAGAAGTTTGCTCTGGAGGAAGAGTGGATTTTCTATAAACAAATGTAAAAGAAAAATTCCATGAGATTTCAATAATAAGAGAAAGGAGAGGGAGGTAGGGAGTAAAGATGGCTTTGCCTGGGCAGAGGGAGGGAAGAACAGCTTTGTGGTATTTGTGCAACTGGTATTTGTGCAACTGGACAGGTCTGCAACCTTTATCTGCCTCCTCCCTGTCGCCATCATGGCCACAGCCAGTCCTCAAAGGCAGTAATAGTGTCTGCCTTTACAAACTTGTCAGCTTTTCAAAATACAGCATTTTTACACAGTATTTATCAAAAAGGCCAAGAAAATGCCTGAGAAGGAGAAGCATCTTGTGCCCAGAGGAGACTGAAACATGCTGGATATAGAGCTGCGCCATCTGTTGTTGGGAAATAAGTCAGGTACTGAAACAACCTGTGAAAATCCTGGGCCCTAAAGGCCAACATTACCCAGGTTCCCATCGCGCTCAGCAAAATGCCTTTGGATCTTTTTACAGGCATGATTGAGTGCAGACATTGCCTCTACACTTTTTAGCCCAGGGACCACTTGGTTCAGGAGGTGATTGCAGTAGCTTGGGTGGTGGGTGCTGCCTCACATGACTGATCTCAGAAATGTAAAAAAGAAATCACTGCCCTTGGACTCTGAATGTCAGCTTGCTGTTGGTGAGAGTGAAACAAATTTTTGTGTCAAAAAGCCCTTCACAGAGAAAGAAGTTCATTATAGAAAGCAAATGTAGGTAATTAGCAATCTGACATGGGAATAGGCAGGTTACAACTGTCTCAGATAGTATGGTCATAGAAACTCATTGACTTGATAGCACTGCCAAAGGGAGGTACCTGTGCAGACTTTAGGATATTTCTTTTGTTACAACTAAGGAGGTTCAGACAAAAATCTGCACCAGCAAGTCTACAAGAAGATATCTCTATCATTTGATTATTACTACTGACACCACTCTTCCCTCAAGACACTTACCCTGAGGATGAAAGTCTTTTCTGTCAGAAGTAGAGAGCAGATTGCTAGTTAGTTGTGATGGGTTAAAAAGCTCCACATGTCATCTCAGCTGCAGTTTCATTTTCCCCTGATGAGAACAGTTCTATTAAGCTGGATGTGGTGATCCATGACTTCTTGGTGAAGATGTGCTTCTTACTAAAATACCGTCTCTCCTTTTGTGTCACTTCTAGAGTGATTCCATTTTAATGAAGTATATTTTGCTCTGCTTTGCAGACAGCACCAAGATGCACGAAGCAACATAACATTTTGTAAGGCAAGACAGAGGGTGCAAGCTCCTGGTCAGGGCTGAGCATTTCATATGGCTCATTTTTTTGGACCTCATGATGTACATTCCCATCACCTACCACTCCAAAAGGAACGTATCCTCTGGAAGCATCAGAAGCAGCAGTTCACTAACACCTGCCTGCAACGGAGTGATAGACCCTTAAAAACAAAAGTGGCTTCATTGCCCTATGAAAGAAATAAAGTTCTGTCCATGATTTTTGAATTGATGAGGCAGCCACTGCTCTCTGACCTTGCTGCTCTGTATCACACTTTATGTGCTGTCAGCTAATCAGAGTCAGTGCTGTGAACTTGCCTCGCAGGTTAGCAAAACCCATATCTGATATTTCTACAGGCCTGTAGGTGCAAGCAATTTAAATTAGATGTTCTTAGGGATCCTGGAGGTTGGCTTTAGTACAGACAAAGGGCAGAGAGAGCAAGAGAAGCTGCCCTGCCTCCTGCAGACACCCCTACAGCTTGTTTTCTCCCACTCTTCCCACAGTCTGTGCTTTCCACTGAAAATTTCACAGGTGACTTTGCAAGTATTCAGTGCACTTGAAACAATTTTCTAACCACATTTCCTAAAAAATATACCTGCTCCCATTCAGGAGCTGATAATGAAATAGGTTGTGTCCCTGGTCTGGATATTTGTAGGACAAGATACTTCTAAGATACTTAGAAGATGCCCTTTCAAATTATGACATTTTAGTTCTTTAAAGGTTAAAAAGCCGCAAGAGCCTGGTGTGTGGCCTCTCCATGCAGTCATGGTGCAGCGAGGGGCTGTGTGTAGAGCAGGGTGGGTGCAGGGGGCCTGGGTGCAAGAGTTGCCTTCATACTTTGACAATTTATTCCTCCTCTTCACTATCCCTCCAGGTGCATTTATCTGAGTTTGTGGTGGTTTGCAGCCCCTTGCTCCAGCTTTGCAAAGCGTCTGGGCACGATGCTGGAGACGGGGCAAATAGGGAGGATGGTTGGCAACCCCAGGAGCTGCCATGAATCTGCCAATCCTGATTTTAACTATTTTATCAGCGCTGTTGATATGAAGCAGATATGATTGTCCTTACACAGTGCAAAGATCCCAGCTCTCTGTCAGAGGATCTTTGGCAAAGGGACAGAAAGTGTGAGCCAAAATTTGGGGTACACTAAGTTTTTGTGGGGAATCAGCAAGGACACCCACAAGTGCTTTGTTCCATTGTGGTGCCTGCATTGGAGCACACGTTTTGCATTGGAGCAGCAGTTTTGCCACAGGTACCAACAATGTGTACTGTGCTGCTCTTGGACATTTTCTCCTTCAAGCCTGGCAGGTTGGAACAGAACACCAAACGCAATGTATGAAGCAAAAACACACTTGAAAATTGTCAAGAGAAAACCTGTTCAATTGACCTGTTAAAGCTACGTGGACTTTTTTTGTGGCAGAAGCGGTGCTTTCTTTCTCTTTCTGGCTTGTAGGAAGTGACAGGAAATTTTGTTGAACTGTGTGAGCATCTAATTTATTTGTTGCATTGCTTATATTTCTGCTCTGAGATCCACTTTCTCATGAGATGAGGCAGGCCCTGTTAGGCTAGATGTTGTAAAGGATGGATGCAGTGAGACTCCAGTCTGACTCCAATAGCTCATCCAGGCTGAAAGATGAAAGGCTGAGAATAGCCTATACTGCACAATACCAACCTCTTAAGAAACAGCACTTACGAGAGAGCTGGAGATCAGGTCTCTAGGAATTGAAATTCAACATGCTCTGCCATTGTGAAAGGCACTGAGATTTTGTTTAATTTGCCTTTATTAAAATATCTCTTCCTACCATTATTTCCTACTGCACCATTGCTGTGGGCATACAGCTGGAGGGGGCTGGACTGATCCAGCAGTTCTGCCAAGAAGGAGCATGGCACCCACCAAAACAGGGCAGGTTAACAGGAACAGCAGCAGCACATCAGATACAGTTGGAGGGGTGTGGGAAAGAGGAGGGCTTGGTTACCACATCAGCAATAGTCTCATTATTCAGAAAAACTGGTTCCTCCCACAAAGTTGAAGAAATGACTATTTTTTTTGTAAAACCAGGATGCATTACAAACCAGTTAGGACAGTAAGGTAAGTAATTTTTGTTCAGATGTCCCCTTCTTCAGACTTCAGCAGATACTATGGCTTGGGATTGGCAGTTTCCCTTAGGGGGAATATGCAAGGGCAGATGAAATTTGTGATAATTCTGAACCCTAGAACAAAGTTTCCTCTTCCCATCTTGTGTTACTTGCACATAGATGAGACCACTGTCTACTAGATGAAATATTATTTTGTTGCATGCAGTTGTTCAGTGGTTCGTTCTGTGTAAAGAGCATGTGTCTCAGTGTAAATGCAGAAGACACACTCCTGTGGATCAATTTGTCCTACTTATACACAGAAAAACAAGGATATGCCTACTCAAAAGACAAAGGAATCACATTGTTTATAATTCATTGCTGCTGCATACATTTCAAGTGGTGCCTGTATTTCTAGCATTTTCCAGGAAAAAAAAATTACCTTCTGAGATATCAAGTACCAAACAATTCCATTTTTAATTATTTCCTTCCCCAGCATCTTGTATATAAATGCTCCTCCTATTTCTTCTGAATCCACTATACCGATCCTTTTGCCAACTCTTTACCTCAAGTATTTGAAGGACTGTAGGTTCATATCTTGATCACAACTGAAACTGTGTGATTATTCTCCTCTAAAAATGTGGACTATTGTAGGAGTATTTTCTGTTGGCATAGTTCAGGCACCCAGGTCACTATAGTCGTTGATTACCCACACTTCTTCCAATGCTGCCTTAGTTGGCTCAGATATTGTTGGTGAAGATACTTTACTCTAAATAGGAGTAATAAGGGTAAAGCCTTCTTTCTTCCTTCACAGCAACTTGTAAATCAGACTCCTATGGTGCTCAAGCAGTGACATAGCATGCTGCAGCTCAATTATTGTTGAAGCTTAGGCTTTCCATTACAGAGTAGTAGAATAGTGTTCATCCCCATTTTTGTGTCTGCTTTGTCTCCCCTGATGTTTGCTCATAGCATGAACAAAAGCACACTGGTAAGTTTCATTGGCAAATTCCCATGTAAAATCCTCATGTGGAAAACGTAGATCAGGCAAACACACACTGAGCTGTTTTCCATTAAATATGCTGCAATGCCAGAACAGGCTGAAAATTCATTACATGTGGTCTGGATCTCTGTCCTGTGATTGAGCTGAACATGGCCAAAATGGACTTCTAAGCATTTGGTCTTAATAGAGCAACTAAGTCTCTGTAGCACCACATGATATCTTTGACCTGAGTTCCATAAATCTTGTTAATTATTTGTAAACATTTGGCAACCAGCTAGGCAATGGAGTTAAAGGAAGTGACTCTCCAGAGAAAACCTGTAAAACACATGAACGTGAGTTGGACATATTTGCAGGTGATGAAGTACCACATGAAAATGTTGGATGTGTCATCCTACAGCCCTTTGCAAAGATGGGTAGAGGGAAATGTGTCAGTGATAATCACTAACAATAGCGACACAAAGACAATCTAAGTAAATAAATACCACTGCTTTAATATGCAAGAGGGGAATAGAAAAACCCTGATCTTCTTCATGTAACTAATGCATGCAAAGGCTATTTCCAGAATAATTTCTGTTCGATTGCAACTAGATGTGCTGCTGTACAGACGATCAACTAAAAGGTGCTAATGGATGGATGTATTTGTACTTTTGATGTCGAAAGTTTAAAGTCTTGTCTTTTAATGGGAGCTAATGAGATCCTAAGTGATGATTCCAAGTAAAGTGTAGTCATTATGGCCATGCTGTTGGCAGCTCCACATTCATGCAATCCTGTTTCTCAGCATTTGCTGCTGGCTCGTGAAAAAGGCAGATAACAAACTCCACACACGTACCTATATTTAACAACAGCAGTCAAACTCTCACGTGGAGTAACTGTAAAATAAATGTCATCTATGTCAGGTGACATAGGTGCCTGGATATTCATCAGAGAATCAAACAGGAATCCATAAAATTTAGAGGTAATATTTTCCAAGTAATTCAGAAAGAAATCCATTTTCCCCCTTCATGATGAAATGTTGGACCCAAAGGATTATACCATTTATCTGCCAAGCACCTTTTATTAAAAACAAAACCAAAAACAAACATAACATGACTGTCATTAGGATTTGAATGTCTGAAACAGGCTGAAGATAGGAAAACCATAATCAGTCCTTCAGGACCACATAACAATTCTGTAGCTGTCAAAACAAGAATTAAGGCTTCCTATAAACTGACATAAATTGGCACAGCAAAAGCTGACTGCTGCTGATGTAGAAAATGCATGGTTCATTTCATTGACTGTCAAGTGTATCTACAAAACATATTCAGGGCCACCACCGGGCCACAGGAAAGGCTATCAAAATAACTTTCCTATGTTTATAAAAATAACCTTCCTAAACAACCATCCTCATGTCTGGTTTTGCTCTGGAGCCCCATAGAAAACCTCGAGTTCACCTCTTGCCCTTCATGTTTCCCTGTGCCTCACTATATGCAACAAGAATAAAACCCCGCCTGTTCTTGCACTCTGCCTCGTTCGAAAAATATGGTGTTTTGAAGTAAGTAATTTATGAAAAGATGCATTGAATGGGACCATTGTTTTTCCAGCCAGACTTAGAGATGCTGCTGCTCTGTTTTCCCAAACTATGTAAGTAATATGAATAAAGGCTGTGCCTATGCCCCTCAAGCACCACATCTGGACTGTAGCACTGCATGGAGCTGGTGCATCAGATGTTGTCAGTGTGGCCAAGTCAGAGCTCTCTGACAGCACTGGATGTAGACATTCTTTCCCTGGGTTCCCAAAGGGTTCAACCTGAGACCGATATGAGGGCATGAAAAACCTCCAAGACCTACACACAACTTTGCTATAATGGAGTCAAAGTTCCCCACCAGTGTCAAAAGTATTTGGATTTCATTTAAATTTCAGTATAAGGGCTAAGCCAGCCAGCCAGAAGCTGTGTCAAGGTAGCAATTGCAGCCCAAAATTGAAACCCCAGCATGCTAAAATCATGTAAGACATTAGTTTTTTCAAATTGTCTGGCTTCTTCTCCTGGCCAAAAATGCATGAGCATCTTTGAGAGTAATAACCAAATATTTAGGTTTTCCCTGCAGGTAATTCACTGAGATTGAGTGAGTGTAAACAACTACTCTAATTTGAAAGCTATTATCAATTGACTTGTGCCTTTTCCACATCCTGTCAGTCAACATCCTAGCAAAGTACTTCTGAAATTGGAATGTCTTCCAAAATGATGAAGGAATATGAAGGTTTGTGTTTATTTACAATTCACATCAAAAATGTAACTGTGGAAAAAAATTCCTGAAGATCTAAGTATGTTTATCTACAAAACAATGAGTGGTCAAGAAAGGAATGTGAGTATTTTTACTAACATCTTAGAATCATAGCATTATTTAGGTTGGAAATTATCCTGTAAGGAATAAATACCATAATCAACAGACTTCATAAATTCAGCGATATGAAGGATTTGTAGCCACTATAGTTTCAAGAACATTTTCTGCAAAGCACAAAAACTGTATTGTGGAAATATTGTTAGCTGAAAACGCTAACCTACCAAAGCACTCGTATTGAAAATGTCTTTGGTACACTAATGAGTGAGTGTTTAAGGATTTGGAAATAGAGTTGAAAATGCAAAACTCTATCTTGCAGGAATCCATTCATTTGTGACATTTCAGAATTAACAAATTATTCTTGAGCAAGAGCAAAATATTTTGTTTGTGATAGTATCTGCGCACAAAGGGGTCCAATAGAAGAACTCAAAACCATTTTGTTTTACCAATCCTTTCAAGTTCACATTGACATTATAAACTGTGTAAGTGGAGCACAGAGTTATTTAAAAGCATACCTCCAAGGGGCATGGCTTTGGAAGCACAGCTTTGATTTTCCAAAGATCTTGTTGAATTGATTTTTTCCAGTCTATTTGTATTAGCTGCGTAGAGGATTCACAGAAATGCAATTGTGTATTGTAATTTGACTTTGATCACAGTAATTTTCTTTCTTGTGTCTCCCAAGCAGTCTTCTAGAAACTACAGCCGTAATGGTATGCAGCAGTGGATATTGAACTGCTTGCAAGCCACTCAGGCAGCTCATAAAAACATTATTAAAAGGCAAATGCCCTTTGTGCTCATAACTTCTAAACTACACAAGCTGAAGTGTCTTAATACTTCTAATGCATTGTAATATTCTGAGAAGTGCTGTCTTGGAGCTGTTGTCATGGCTTTCCAGCTGACAGTTTGTGCTCTCCTGTCAGTCACCGTGGGTTGGTTTGACTCTGACTCTCCCTCCAGTTCAAGAAGTCAGGAGTCTGAGCATGGTTTACTGGGAAGCTCAGTAACTGGCAAGTGCCACATATATTCTTTCTGGAGTAATCTCACCTCCTACAGAAGGAGCCTTTTCAGAGCATCCTGCACCATTTCCCTTCTACTAATGAGTGTTCTCCCAAACCATGGAGGGTCTGGAGATGCCTAGTCCTGCAAAGGTGCTTTGGCTCACCTGTTAATGTGAATCTGCTCTCAAGGTGAGAGTTTTGGGAGACCTGCAAAGGCTGTAGAGAGAAAAAGCATTTTCTCTGCCCATGTGCTGTGTGTGCTTTACCAGGTAGAATAATAAAGAAATCATTTTAAATATAATCCTCATGTTCACTGAGAATATCACCGAGTGCTTTATTTTCCAGCTGCATCAAACAGCAATCTTCCCATCTCCTAAGGTCATCCCTTGCCCAGCAACATCCATGAATGTTATGTTCAGACATAGGAGTTTTCGCCTTTACCTGAAGAACTGGGAGCACATTTGAGGATGTACTTTCTCTCAAAATCAGAACCTGTGCAGGTGACCTGGAGCTTTCCCCAGAAAGAGAAGAGCAACAAGACTTGCTGTAGAGTCCAACAGCTGAATAAGTATTGCTAATCCTTATCGTGTGCTGGGAAATTCTTTTACCATTTTTTATTTTCTGTAAATGTTGGTGCTATTATCTTCATCTTTTTTTCTACTAGCCTAGTTCTTTTGTAAACTAAGCATTAACTTTATACTGTCTACAGGGTCCAGGTTTTGTGGCCTTAAGAAATATTTCTACAATTTGTGGTTATAAAGGATGCAGGATAAGTTGGAACATCTAAGACCTTCACACAGACGATAGACACCATTCTAGTCAGTATCAAATTGTCAGCGTAAGATATATTATTTCAGTTGGCCTCAAGATCTTTATCCCAAATAACAATTTCTCTATTGACATATGATTCCCCCTAAAATGCAGATTATTTTCCCTTCTGGTATATTAGGGACTCCACTTGAATAGTGAGTAAACTGCACTGCCTTAATTTCCTCCTCTCCACTGCTCCCCTCCCCATCCTCCACGTCCAGACCTAAATGTAGATATTTCAGAATTGGGTAACTTTGGTCTAGATAGACGTGTGAGTGTTTGTCGCTGCTGAGTCCACAGCAACACATTGACTCATGAACTCAGAAGGCTTGGAGAGCTAGAAAGAACTTTATTAAGAAAGAGCTGTCACGTTATATAGAGAGGATCGCAAAGATTAACATAATTGGTCCATGAGAATAAACAAATGACTGATTGGTGAGAGGAAGAAAACAATTCTCTGAAAGAGAAACACCACAGAGCTCACGTAGAGCTGGAAACAAGCTGCAGGTGCAGTTTGTTGATCTTGTTTTACATTCCTTTGGAGGTATTCCCACACAGCACAGTCTGAGAGAAGTTGCCTTTCTCAGGCCTCTGCAAACCCCCCCAAGGCCAAGCCTGGGAAGAGCTGCAGGCCTCTCAGGCTTTCTCAGCCTGTGTGCAACCACAAGTGTTCCTTCCAAAGAGAGCACTTAAAAATTACTTTATGCCTCCACTATAACCAAAAGAAGTTAGTAAGCAGAGGGCTGAAATTCACTTTTAAGTATACAAGTTGTTTCATGCTCCATGCCTTTGCAGTAAGGTATGCACTTACAGTAAGATAACTTCAGGGTGCAAAACATGCTTCTAATGCCATTACTGACAGAAAATCCATACTTGTGGCAATACACACACAGTTTTCCCTGCCCCAGACACAGTGCAAAACAATTCCATGCTGATTTTCATCAACCATCCATTTTCTCCAAGGCTTCAGAAGATGACCAAAACTGAACCTTGTCTCACCCATTCTACAACCAGGTCCCAGTAAGCTGAGGTACTACATGCCCACACTAGTCAAAAACTTCCTGTTTAACAAGCATTTGGTAGACATAAAAGTGCTTTTGAGAAATACCTGAGGGGTGCAAAAAGTGCTCTATTTTGAACAAACCCAGCTGGTTTATTTGCTGCATAGAAGGCAAACTGGGAGTTTGGGAGGCACTTGATGAGTTCCATGTTGTGGTGTCCCACTGAACTTGGCAAGCTCTAAGTACCAGCATACACAGGCAGGGACACTTAGAGACAGTCTTCACTTACAGCCATATTGCAAAGGCACAGGATGCATTACTGATTGTTTGTCTAAGAAGTTTCAGTGTTTGAGAGAGAAAATTTTACAGTGTATTATGAGAGGACACATCAGAGGAACTAGTTTGATGTGCAACTGATGTGGTTGTCACTTATTAATATTAGATTAGACACCTTGGCAAAGCAAAGACTTCAGGTGGGTAGTTTTATCACTCTGCTGTCTTTTGTGCATTAAAATTTCATTAGAGTTTCTGTCTTAGAGCAATAAGATTTGCCACTAATAACTCTTTGACACAAAGAAACTTATTTGATATTTGAGTGACACAACACTATAAAACTCATCACAGCAGATCATCAGAGACTGGAGATGCATGGATTCCATGAGTGGATTGGTACTGTAGTAGAGTCTTCCTGGGTCTCATGCTCCCAGTACTGTGAGGATTATTCATATGGAGTGTGCCATCTAACAAGCTCAGTACTTAAAATGTGTCAAGCTTACTGTGTGCCTGCACGTGCTTCTGACAGGGATAAGAAGGAATCCAAATTTAAATTGATTCTCTGAATGAAAGATGGAAGAAATGTTCATGGTATCCTCCTTTCAAAAAGATAACAAAACACTGAAAGACCCTTACTTTACCAGGGTTATGTTCAAAGCTCTCCTCAGGAGCGGTGACACTGGATTCCATGCTAAGAGTGAGGGGAAAAGCCACTCTGCTTTTCAGCCCTTTTAGAGGGAATCTGCTACCAATTTCCATGAGCAAAGAGCTGTAACCTTGCAGTTCTTAAGAAAAGGTTTTAAGTAAGAGAGAATGCCCCCTTGATTTCTAAAAGTTTTGCATGTTTCACTAAAATAAAGATGACTGAGCAGCAAATAGCATTTCTTGTATTTCAGCTGGCTTATCAGATATTGCTGGAGAGACAGTTTCATAACGAGCATTGAAATTATCATATTTAATATACTTTAATTTTTTTCTCTGGTAATATAGCAGTAACTCTTGCCTTCCCATAACACAATAGAAAACCAGTGATTATACAGTCCCTATCTCTGCAGTATGGAAAAGTCATTTTCTAAAGGCTCTCCGTCCTTTCTACATATGGCATCAGCTTCTGATTTTCTCCTTGCCTATGGGAGCTGAAATGAATATGTGTAGAAATCATTTTTCCATTCAAGACCAGAAAATTTCCATCAAAAAAACCAATACCATCTCATAATGTATGTGGATTTTTGTTTGTGGGGGTGGCTTTTTTTTTTCGGAAACAAATAAACACCTCTTTTTTTGTCTTGTATCTTCAAGTTCCCACAATTTCAAAACAAACTGTTTCCTCATGCAGACAACCCCTTATTCCCCTCTTCTAGTGTGCAGGTTTCTGGCATATGTGAATAACATTTTGTCTATTGTTCTCTTTTGCTAGTTTACAATGAAAGTAAAAAGATCTTGCAAGAAAAAATTCCTTTTGTTTGTTATCAGTAACCTCTAAGAAATTGGCATGATCAACCACTTCTGCTTTTCAGTGCTGTTATCCCTGTTCCTCAAGAGCTAGCAAAAAGTTTGACTTGCCAATGAAATGTTTGGAGGTTTTTCCAGATGTAATTTCCATCCTATTTTGACTGATCATGTTCTTTTTAAGCAGTTCTTCACTCTTCTTTCTTGCTTGCTACTGCCTGCTAACATAATAAGAGTGAAAAATTCTGTGATTCTGTGAACAAATTGTCTTTTAGGCAGCACCTAGAAAGTCTCAGACAAGTTCCAGATGGCAATTAAGAAACAAATCTGAGCACAAAAGAAATAATCCTGCACTTTCCATCAGGTAACATTGCTATGTCTTGCTGTGCTTAAAAATAAACCAATGGAAAGGTTCTGAGAAACATTTTCTCTGTAAAACTTTGTGTTTGGGGATGGGATTTGAGTCAGAGCCTTCTGAGGTCTGATTAAAATAGAAGAAGATTAGGTTCTTAGTTGTCAAAAATGAATAGTAATCCTGACATATTTGGTGATGTACGAACACTGGAGGGATTTATATAGTCAACTTTAGAGATCTAAATTAGGAATTGAATCCTTCTGTGCAAGTCAGTGAAACTTAAGCCCAAGTATAGAGCTACTTGGAGTGTTTTGCTCTATTGGCTATAAATTGAGCCTGGGAGGGTGACTTTGTCTCTTACATACCTACAGTGAGGTGCTTAAAATAGATGGCATGAATAAACTCTAAAACGAATACCAGTGTGCAAGAATACGGTCATGAGATTTAATCCAATTATCTCTGTGACAATTATGTCCCGTTTTTCTTCCCAGGACTGATGTCAAGATGTGGGCTTTCTTCAGACCTACTTCTGTATACATGGCAAGAAGCTAACAGGGCATCTGCGCTCCACCCTCCCTGCTATTACATAGAAACACAGAATATTCTAAGTTAGAAGGGACTCTCAAGGGTCACTAAGTCAAACTCTTAAGTGAATGGCCCATATGGAGATCAAACCCACAACCCCGGCATTATTAACACCAAACTCTCACCAGCTGAGCTAATCTCAGTATTAATGACATTTTATAAAGCAAAAGGTGTAATATTCCAAATAACAGTAACTTCCTCAGGTGGAGAAGGTCACAGATAAAAATTGCTTTGGTCAAAGACCTGCAAACATAAATTGTCACCTACGTATTCAACCACCCAGCTGTAAGACAGCAAAGGTGTCTGAAGATACTTGCCTAATCTGCCTTTCACTTAGCTGACTAGAAAAGTTACTAAGATTAGAATTTTGTTTTTCTTTTTGCGGTTCTTTCAAACACCACATGGCTGCTCTAGCATATGGGCCCAGACCATACTGCATTTTTGTCTTACAGCCCTCAAAATGCTGTAGTTGTCCATGCAAACCTTTATAATCTCCACATAGCCCTACTGGTATCAGCAGAGCTGTGACTGCAGTAATTTAGCTGCACAGTGCAAGTCGCAGCACAGGGGTAGAGAAATTATATCGCAGGTGAAAGTGGGGGATAAAAAGCTACTGGCAAAAAAAAAAAAAACAACAGCTGAAAGGAAATGCTTTCATTTTAATCACACACATGTCTAGCCAGAAAAAAACATTTGTATGCAAAGATCTGAAGGAATTACAGCTCCTTTTGAAAGAATAGAAATGGTAAATGTGGACCTCCTAAGCAGAAATCTGTAGGTGGGTAAGTGGAATCAAGTTTAGGCTGTGTGTGACTATTGAAATGAGAAAATGATGCCTTTGATAAAGATAGGGTGTATAAGGTCCATTCATCACTTTTAATCCTTTCAGAAATGACTTATTAGCCAGGAAAAGCAAACAGAACTGATTCCATCTTAGTTTAAAATTGCATGATCTGGGGTGAATTTGGGGGATAGGATTGTCGCTAAGATGTTACATTAATATTTCTTATTTCCTTTCTGGGGATGTCCAGGGGTCCAAACCTTAGGGATGGTATTCAAAAACACTCCTGGATGACTTTGGAGCAGAAGTCTGGTGCCTGCTTGTGATTTTAAACATACACATACACTGCAAAAGAATAACCATTGCACACTGTATTGCATATTTATAGGCATGTTGTAGTTAGTTTTTCCCTTGCTTTAGAAGCAAGAGGATCTATGAACTAAAGCCTATTAAGTCCCTAAAGGCCATATAAGGAATACTCTAAGTCTTTGTATAAAAATCAACACATCTACTGAAAATACTTTATAACTCAAAAGAATACAAATTAGAAAAGGATATCTCTGGCTTCAGAGTGTTAAAGTGATTAAGATGCAGTTAAATAAGAGCACAGAATCTTTGTTTCTAAATTCTCAGGTCCCAGGTGGTCCACTGGAATGTGAAAAAAAGACCACATGACCATATCCTACACTAAGAGTGGTACTGGAACTACTTACAAGCAGAGAGAGTGTGTCTGCTGCTTTGCATTTGCAGAGGGAGGTACAGTTTATATCCCTAGGCGCTCTGAAAATTCCATTCTGAGTCCCTGTGTATGATCAACACACAAACTGTCCCCTTCCAGAACAATTTAGTACAGCATTTAGATACTGTACTTTGAGGAAAGAAAAGACTTTTTTTCATGAGATCTCCTTGCCTGTGTGAACCCCAGCTCTGTACTTGGGTTTAAGTTGCAGGGTGATTTTTGCTGTATGAAAACCACTGTTCACAGAAAACAGACAGAAAAACACTGGTTTAAGGATGTCTGCCTAGTGGGTTGTGATTGCTTTAATTACAAATCATGAATCATGGACATCTTGTTCCTGCATTTGTAAGATTATAGTAGGCTATATAAATAAAAGTCATTACAGGATTTTTGAGGGGATGATCATGCTTGCTCCCAGTAGCAAATTTGGAGAGCTCATTACCTCTATATTGCCACTATTGGGAGGGACACTGCATTCTACTCTCATAGTACTGCACATCAGCTTTTTTTTCTTTTTTTTTCGGTGCTAGTGCTGCTGTTTTCTACTGTAGTGAGCTCCAGTGGATAGAGTCTTAGCAAACACAAATACTGTGTACTGTGTCCAGCCCTGGACTTTCCAGTGAGCCCCTGAGAAAGTATTTAATTCTCTAAAACTACATGAGCTTTAATAAAAATATAGAATAACATGTTTCCATCTGTGGGCTGGATAAAAAAAAACACTTAGGATTTGGTTTGGAAATGGATTCTAAAGCAGAAGTTGTTGTCAGCAAACCTACAGCTCATTTCTGCATTCTCCAAATGTCCCATCTCTACAATAGCTCTCAGCCAGCTTTTTGGCGTATCACATTCTGGCCTAAAACTCTCTGGTTGCTGCATCAAGATTTGATCCATTTCTGTTTCTTTGTCTTTCCTCATATACTCCAATCCTTTTGGGCACATACAATAAAGGCAAAGGTGATACAACTGCCTTAGACTCCAGGATTACTGCCAGGTCTCCAAGGCCACTTCTTTTTCTTTTAGTCCCAGTCTTGTAGTATCATAACTTTACCTTTTCAAAGAGGTAAATATTGCACCAAAAGAAGTTTCTTTTGCTTTAGACCTCACAGGGAAGTAGTGTAACTCCATGGATTGTTTGAGCACTAGTCCCAAATTCAACGTTCCTGCACTACTAGACTGGACCAGAATAAAGTATTTTCAGGATACCAAGTTTTCTGTGTCAGACCTCTTGCTTCATGATTTCACCTCTAAAACATGAAATCTACTCTGTTTTCTGTAAGCATTTTCCTTTGGCTGCCTGACCAAACACTGTGAAATAGTGACCCTGATACCCCTAAAGAGAGCATATCTCCTTCACATAAAGCTTCTTTCTGTCTCTCAGTTTTGATGCTGAAGTTCACTTCTGGTTTCCTTTCCTACCTTCTGAGGATATTCCACTTTTTACCCTATCTACTTCAGGACTGCTTTGGGAGAAAATGCATTTTAAGAGGGATGCATGCATTGGATATTTTCCTTGGGAAAATAGAAACTACGTTTTGACTAACCACTTATGCAGAAATAAATGAACACATACAGATATGCAGAAATACTCATGGCTCTTTACATAAGAAATCTTAGATTATAGTAAAAGATGATTCATAATATCAAGCTGGAATTGTGCAGCACCAGTGTCCAAGTTGCATATTACAAACTAGGGAACTATGACTCATCTTCAACTCTAAGTAAAAGTTCAAAGCAGAATTTGAGTTTCTCCTAGATGTTATTAAATCACCAGGAATAGCAATGGATAGCAAATCTGTTTTGCCTTGTGCTGCCACAGGGTATTGCAGGCTGTGACCACATTTCTCTTATCCTTCATTATGTCTCAGTTTGTGGGAGCATGCTAAAACATACCTAACTTAAAGTAAGTCCCATGTTGCTTTCCTCTTACTGAATCAGTCTTCTTGGCAGAATCAGGATGGAAAAATGATTGCTCCTTTTCCAGGCAACTAATGCAGCTATGCAAGAAATTTTCTTATTCACATAGTTCCATGGGATGCATTGAATAAGCAACACTAATATTGCTGTGCTTACTCCAAGAGACCATTTTTGCTCCCAGTAAATTGAATCACATTTATTCTGTGAATTTCAAACTAAAAGTCGTATTAAATGCTATAGTTTCCACAGCCTACGGAGGAAAGGTGGATGTAATTGATTTCTTTCCCTGGTTATCAAGCTGGATGTACAGTCAGGTGAGGTGCAGAGTTCTTAGACTTCCAGCTAGGTGCTTGGGAATCAAGATGCTTGCAAAAGTGGGGAATTTGGATGCCATTGAGTACTCTGTAAAATTTTAGTGTCTGTGCCTGAGGGAATATTAACAAATTACACCCTTTCTTCCCAATCTTGACAAACCTTTTTCAGCACTGATGGGAGCATGCAGTGCAGAACACAGATGATCCATTAGCAGAGACAGTTTCCTTACATTAATTACGCTCTCAAGAGGTTCTAGGACATGATGAATATAAGAAATGCACATGTCCTTCTTTCAATTTTAGCAATGAATTCTGCAGTACAATTGTAACTTCCTCTAAGTTTTCTTTTCTGCAGATAGGATGATGAAGCCTCTCACCTTTCTTCAGCCTTCATATTTTTTCTGAAAATTAGCAGACAATTAATGTGGAAAGAGGAGGAAGACAGATTTCTAGAAATTAGTCCAGTTTTGTGCGTTAAGTTTCTGTGTCTTAGCTGGACAATAGTGTAAATCATATTGGCAGGTTCCAGCCAAGACTCAGCTGGCAAGTTTTCCAGTGTGACTGAGAACTCTGTAGACTTTTTGGCTGCCAACCGTCCACCTCCATTAAGATGACTTGCTGATTTAGCTGCTAATTGGCTCTGTGCAATTAACTTCCAATGCTTATAATCACTGTGATGTCTAAGGTACTTGTAAAACTGATGAATTTGTATGTATTATTTCTCTAAAGTGCAGAAATATTCCAAGTATCATTTTCCAGATGAAAAGAGAACAGAGACCATTATCTGTTAATAATGTTTACATGGTAATTTCGGTAATGGTGTTATTAAATTAAGCTTTTCTGCAGATCATGGAGTAACGAGTCATCTTCATTCCTTCAAGTCACATAACCAATGAAGAAAATTATTGAAAGACAGGCACAGTCCATCAAAGCAGTCAGTGCCCCACTGGTTTTGGTGTAGGGGGAAAAAAAAAAAGAAGAAAAGAAAGACAAAATTTGTTCATGTTTAACTCTTGTAGCTGTGCTGTTAGATGCACTCATTTAGTGCATTTGACCAGAAAATTAATTGGTAGCCTCTGGCTTCATTCATCTAATCCAAAGCCCCCCTAGAAGTCAGTGATGGAGCCCAGCTGGTTTCAGTCTCACAGTCATGCTCTCTCTGGGCTGAAGCAGCACAGAAATAAAGCAGCACTCTGCTTTAGCAGGGTCCATTCCCGCCTGTATGCTTGCATTGCCCTCTCCTAGCAGGTTCTCAGTGTATTGGCTTTTTACCAAACACTAAAAAAAATAAGTGCAGCTGATAAGGACCAAGGCCTTCAACTTTCTGGGAGCAACTGAAGAAGGTGGCAATAATTCCAATATCTTTATATCACTTTTTAAATTACCTCCTTTTCTTTATGATGTAATTCTCAAGTCACCTCTTAGGATTTGGTATTTATACCATAATATGGACTGTATAGCTATATATCTTTACAGAACATCTTTTATTTTCCTGTTTATATGTAAGCTACCATAGAAGTTAGGTGATGTTCTTTCTACTTTCTCTCTTCATTACAGCTACAGCAATACCTATGTGAGTACATATTTTCAAAGAAGACTGTCAGACTATAGCTTAAAATCTGGCATGCAGTAAAGTGCCTACATGTATTTCTACCCCTAACAATTGACAAAATGTAACACTGTTCCTAAATTGCTGATCTCTGATAAATGGTGGAATAAAAACATACTGAGCTAAAGGTCTTGACATTTCAAGTTCCAAAGTTCCAGATGTTAATGTAGGAGAAAAAGATCTAAATAAAGTACCTACTTCTGATCAATAAAAGGAACTTAAATACACTCCTCTGTCAGTAGTAGTTAAAGTTGAATGGAAAATAATGAGAAGCAAAATTCTTTCTTTTCATTCATTCTTTTCAATTCATTTCTTTTTGTTCAAATTCAGACTTTTTAAATGTATTGCTCGATTGGTTTTGGATTTGGTCAAATAATAACAGTTCTTACTGTATGAACTCTTTGGTCCATAAATTACATTTCTTATCCACTACTACTCAGATAATTGGATTTGATATATGTCTCACATCCACTGCTTTTACATTTTGAGAGTAGACTGAAGAAGGCCTTTATTTGATAGAGCTGGGTAAACTGACCTATACAGATATAAATGTGTGGACAAACCATCTTTTCTGAAAACAATAATATTTCACTTCAATATTTCCAGCTTTATACAGTGCCTGTGAACACATCCCAAGGTTTGATCTTGAACCACTTCATGATTTCAGTCGGGGGCAAACATCTTAAATACACTAAGACTCTGAAGTTATGCGAAATGGCATCAGGTAGGGGAAGATGTGAGAGATTTCCTGCCAGTAGAGATAGCTATGCCGTGAGCATAACTTGTGCTAAACTCAGAAGAAATGTATTTGGGAAAAAGTGTTTAGAAATACCCTCCTCACAGGGTAATCTTCAGAGCTTACTCTTTCTGAGAAACTAAATTACCTTGGAGCTAGAAATCTGTAGGAAACCAAGCGCTAGTTTCAGTCTGCACAGACAAACTTGTTTCTAAGAACAACACTTTTACAGAAGAGGAATATGCCCAAAGGCAAACTGAAAACTGAACACAAGGCAAATATGGCAATATTCCTCTTTGTTAAATTAGCTGTGCTGAGTGATTAGTACTGTTTTTCAGCTCAGCTGTTAACTCAGCTGATTTCCTAGTGCTTAATTCCCAGATAATTTCAAAGACATTTATGCATGAACTGAATTAGTCATAGACTTAAATGTGGTGCCGACACAAGCATTGTATAAGTGTATCTTTAATGTGAGATATTGTGAATCCAGGCTTCAGCAACATCATTAAGCATTCTGAAATTGAAGGGATTACTCACATTCCTACAGATCCCTGCAACCTTGAGCATATTGTTGAATTATGATGTAGTAAAGAATCAGTAAGAGTCTTTAGATTTGCGGAGTGGGTTGAACCACTAATTTTTGTCAGTGTTGAAAGAAGCCTCAATCAGTTAGTTACTTCTCATCTGCATGTAGCTTGGCAAGCAGTCAAGAAGAACAACAGTGCTTACTTCCTATTCATGTATTATGCACAATTTTGTTTTGAATACCTTACTTATTCTAACACGAAGACTGCATTTTAATTTCAGTTTGGTACTATTTTATTGGGAAGATGTGAGAATTGTGGACACCACTCAGCTATTGAGCCACAGATCAATAGACAAAAAGTTTTTAAATGGCTTTGGAATGCCTGCATTGATAAAGCTATATTCATTATTCTCCTTTCTGCTACTGGGCAGAAATAATAAATATTTTAAGAATCTCAAAATAGATGGAAGTAGTAATATTGACTAAGCAGAAACTGTTTGCCAGGAGATTAGGCTTTAGTTGGTAGGACTTAAATATGCTTGGCATGTCAAAGCAATGTGACAAGTCAGTGTTTTCATAATGTTCTGCGTCTACCTCATAACTTGTTGTGAAAAGATGATGGCTGTTGCCAGCTTGTTTTGTTCTTAATAATATTTTTAAAGATAAGAAAGTGAAATGGCTCCATTTAAGGAATTAAGTAATTTCCTTGTGCCAAAATACTGACAAGCAGTCTTGGTGCAGGAAGCTAAATTAGAGTCCTGACTCCTGCATCACAAAAACAAAATAGACATTACTTGAAAGGAGCCTTGCTGTTTAAGCTGGAGCTACTTCTTTTAACGTTGCAGATGTGAATGTCAAGTGAGTTTTCTATGTGAATTTTTGTAATATAAAATGGAACAGACTGTTGAACTCAGGCAATTTTAAAAGTCAAGGATAATTTTAGAGAAGGGGAAATCAGAAAAATCAGCAAGTGGAACACACGGATCTCAGTCAAATTATAACATCAGCTGTATAGCACTATTTGCTGCCCACATCTAATGGTATGTTTGCCTTGTTGTCTTTGCCACTGTCACCAATTCTTTCACCTCCCTCAACACTGCACGTGTAATGCCTTCCTCTCCCTTCAGACTGACATTATTTAAACACCTAGTGAATAGATCTCCATGCACCTCCATTCTAATACAAACAGTCCTCTTTCCTATGGGTATAAAATGGAAAAATTCCCACTTAGACACTTATCCAGCACAGCAACAGCAGTAGACTCCTCCCAGTACACCTGACAGTAAGTAGAAAATGGATGATGTCTATATGGGGTTTTTCTGCTCTTCTGTTCTTTGCTAGTACTTCTGCTTGGCTGCCTGAGTACATTCCACTCATCTGGGATTGGGAACTCTTCAAGCAGAGACTGTTTATTCTGAAACTCCTGTGAACACTGTAATGCTTGATCTGTGATTGATGCTTCCAAGCTGTGGGGTGAGGCTGTATTGACCTGCCTTACCTGATGGAAAATACTGCTGGCACATGAAGGAAGTGGAATAAAGGTCACGACTGAGATAAGTAAAACCATTTACTACAGATGACTCAGGCAAACAGGAAAACCAGCTGTCAGCACTTCAGAAGAGGAATCCCTGCAAATCTTCACCTCCTCACCTTGCAAGGATTCTTATATCACCTGTTACAGGCCTGCCTCTTTGCATCAATTTGCACACCCTGGTCTATCTGTTTCAGCTGAAAGTAGTTCTTCAAACTGAACATGATCCTGAGCAGAGGTGGTTGAGACCATGGAGTTCATTTATTTATGAAAACACATGTTGAAAACTGGGCAGTGTACTGCTTTGTTTTTCTAGTTTAAACACAGGTACAACAGACACCAAAGGAGGATGCAGTATTGTTGGAAAATCATATATTAAATGGCTTTTTAGTGAAAAAGTGCTGTAATTCCTACCATAGCTTAGGGGAAAAAATGCAATAGAAAGCATAAAAATATATCCTATATACACAAACAGTACAACACAGATGTCTTGTAAGCAGGGATTAGTAGCAGGACACTGTTATAGAAACAGCACATATTTCCCTTGGGAAACTTAAACCCCAACAAATGTAGTTCATTCAAGACCACAGAGAAACAATGTGCTGCTTATGCTCATTTCCTTTCCTTCTTGCTGAGACTCACATTTTACAAACCAGACTTCTGTACATTTCACATTCTGTTTAAAAATTACAAAGTTCTTGGATCAGCATCCTTTTGTGCTTTTAAAAAAAAAAATCTAAATGTATTCCTTTCCACCTTTATATTGTTGTATTTCCCTTACTTCGTTAAACTGGACAACATGAAGTTGTTTTCACTCTTCAGTGCAGGAGCATAATTGATAGAGTAGTTCTAGTAGAAAAACACAAGAGATTCATCTTTAACTAGTTTAATTTAAGCAGTTCCATGACAACAGCTGGAGACATAGCTTCTGGGAAATGCAGATGCAAACTCAGACTGGAAGATAAGATTTAGTGACATCAGTGAGTTGCAGCTGTTGCATACTACTACATCTAGGAACATCTTTTTAGATCAGAGTCAGACTGAGCCCTAAGATAAGCAGCCATCCATTTGCTTTATGGCAAACTGCAACTGGACATTAGGTGGCAACTGAATTCTTCACCACTCAACTCTCATTTTCTTATTTGTCATTTTAATAGTGATTCTTATGGTCAGGTGCCCTTTCCCCTCCCATACATGTACTACCTGTGATTGCCAGCTGAGTAACAAAGTAGGTCATTCGAGATTTCCGCTTTCTCCTCCAGGTAGAGAAGAGTACGATGGCGTTTCCAGCAATTGTGACAATAAAGAGAATCCAAAGAGTCACCAGCTGCTCTGTCTGCAATGGAGAGAAGGGAAAAAAGCATATCAATAGGTGAATGGATAGACAGTCACTTAGACAAATGAGATGAGAATGGAAAACGGGAAGAAAATTTGAGTTTTGCCAATTGATTTCAATTATTTATTCTAAAAGACGTTCTTGGTTTTTTCAGAAAATACTTAACATGCATCACTGCTAGTGCTGTTCACTCTGGTTTGGTTTGCAGTGGCTGTATATTACTTCTCTCTTCACAAAACCACTAGCAGTGTCTGTATTCTGCACTTACTGCTAAAATGAGAGTCAGCTCTCAGCTTTCTTGTGCTGCTCCAACAAGCTGTGAAATAACCAGCTGCCTTACTTCATAAGGAATGTTGATAGATGGGCTCCTTTAGAGAAATGGGGGAAATAAATACTTCTCTCTTTCCCAGCTTCAGTAAGTCTGGGTCATTCACGAGCCCTATGAAATTCAGACATCCACTCCATGATCTAGATGTGCATCAAGACTGAAAAGGAAGTATGACCCACCAAAGAAAAGTATAATTGTGTAGCACCTGAAACGTGATGACAAAACGTCCCCTAGTGGTGTGTGCACAAAGAAAACAAAGTAAGAAAGCTATTCTTGCTCTCAAAGCGTTAGGGTGCTCTGGCTGCAAGATCAACAGGGTATGTGCCCACATTTGCTTGTTTGGTGAGTGCCTGGTCATCCAGGGAAAGCAAGACCTCATGAGGAGCATGAGCACTCTGTGCCTGAGCCTAGAGATCAGTTTAAGCAAACAATGAAGGCAATGTAGAGAGGATTTCACTTTTCCCAGAATGATGATTTTCACCAGCATAATCTACCATTCATGACATCTCATCTAACTTTAACGTTCTGAAGAGACACAACTATTCTAAATTGTCTTAGTATTGTCTAGGTAATAGCAGTGTCTCAGAGATGAGTCACCACTCATCTCACCTACTTTGGGATGGGCTCTCTCCACTGAATGTAGAGTGACCTAGATGAGACAACCCATGTGGGCTGGATACTTAGCTTCTGGATTAAAAAAAAAAAGAAAAAATCCATCTTTTTGGGGCATCTGCAAATCTCTTGAATTTCTCGGAAAAATTGTGTGGCAGAGATATGGTGAAACTGTTTTTATGGGTGTGCTTTTCTTAGTACAGGAATTGGAAAGAAATGTCTTTTTGGAAGACAATAAAACCATAAAAGACAAGATTTCTCATCAGTTTTGTCCTTGAAATCAATGATTTGTCCTTAGGATTTGTTTTGGTTTTTCCATTTCAGAAAACATATTTCTCACATGAAGAAAACTAAGGGACCAGAATTGTTCCTATTACCTTTAGTATAAAATCAGAAGAGCATTTTCTTGAAAGGAAATATATTCCTATATTATACTGATATAGATAGGAACAGAACAAGGATCTGACATTCTTATGATTCCCTGGGAAGAAATAGCTATGGTACAACAGTGGCTGTGTTAGAAGGATGTTTCCCCACCATAGGAGCACAGCACAAATGGTCAGATTAAATCCCTTCTGCCAATTTAAAAGCAATGCCTAACAGTTAAGCTATGCTAGACTCCAGAAATTGAACCAGACTGCAAAGATAACTTAAAAATGCAAATAGAGGTAGGCCTGGAAGGGCCATAGACAAAGAAATGAAGCTGAAATTTCTATTAATCTATTTGTGGGAGCTGCCATTCAGACAAAGGGGAAAAGATCTCGTTCCTGGGGATTAAGGAGCCATAACAATACGCAACTTAAATCACTGCAGCCTCTCTCAGTCTGTGTTAACTTGCAGAATGAAAATTTCCATGGTTATTAATGGGATGCCCACTGTGATAAAGGCCTTCACAGAGGCTAGGATTGGAATTCAAAATTATCTTCATGAATTGGAAATGTGTACTGGGAAAAAAGCAACATGCTGTCCAACAAGGAGAAGTGCAGGACTGCAGTGTAGTGAGTGTAATCACACTTGGTTGGACCAACCTTCAAAACATCAACCCTCACACTCAGCACACGTACAAAGTGCCCCAGAACATCATGGCATCACCCTACCATGAGAGCAACAGCCACCACCACTTTGGGATCAACACCAGGCTCACGTGCCTCTGCTCTAATCTTTCCACTGGGCCATGCCCACTCCTGGGCACAGTACTTCAAGAGAGACACACAAATATGTTGACATAAAGGATATAGTCAGGCAAAACGACTGAATTAATCAAGTTGTTAAATCCAGGAAAAGCTGACTACAGGAAAAGATGAACATAGCCTTGAGGACACAAAAAGACTAATGTGAAAAGGTAAAGGACTTATCTCTTCTTTAGATCCAATGCAGAGTGGACAAAAATCAAAACTACAGTATAGAATTCAGGATGAACACTTAAAAAGAAAAAGAAGGCTTTAAAATATATCATAGGTAGGGACACTGATTGAGCCAGTAAAACTTCCATCTGTGAGGGCCTTAAAAATAGTTATTAGATTAGAGAGATAGCTGATGGATCTTTGAATTTCACTTCAGACGAATTTTCTCTAGATTTATTCATCATCTTCTGATTGTTTAGGCATAGAAGTTTTTAATTTCATGTCTTGTCTATTCATCAAACAGAAATCCTTTCTTAATAACTATCTTGGACAAGGTAATTTACAAAAAAGATTCCTCAATAACATGTTGTGCAAACATCAGAAGCATTCTGATAAAAAGGAAGATAATAATATCTCCCAAACTTCTGTTGACAAGGGCTTCTTTTGAAATAGGCATTAATAATTACACTAGATGAGAATGCCATGAGAGACTAGTGTCATACAGCAGTTATTTCAGGTTAGAAAAGCTAGAGATGCTGTTGACATTACCAGGGTCACCAACAAATGAAAGTCAAGAGGATTTCCTTGGCTTGACTCGAGCCATTGCACACGCTGCTGTTCCACAAGGATGCTGTGTTTAGATCATAGAAGTGCTTGACATCCGGAGAGCATATTTGTGTTTTGCTATGCTGCTCCAAGATTGAAACAGGTTTAGTCAATGACGAAAATGCCTCTTCATGGGTAAAACGTAAGCCAGAAAACCTATCTGAAGATTGTGTGCCTTTTCCTTTGGCTATAAAAAAGGCTCGTCATTTTATTTCTCTAATAAAATTTCTGAATCCAGAGGCTGGAATAAGACTCTCTAACAAGAGGTATATTCTGCTTTGTATTTGAGGCAAAGATCACCCCTGCAAACCCCTGTAATTGAGACCATAGTTAAATCCTTTTGAGATGCTGGGTGGCATTTTGGTACCACAATGCCATTCCTCCCTCCAGTTCTCCCCAGCCAACTTCCTGCTTTGTCCTGTCTCCGGATTTGTGTCCCTTTTGCTGGGGAGCACTAGCTGTGACTGTGGAATGGGGATAGCCCATTCCAGTGGAGGTGCTGTTCCTCCTGTCTTGAGGTGCAAAAGCCTTTGTCTGATATTAGAGTAGTTGCCTAATAGAAAGAGAGGTTCAACTATCAATGGACAAAGCTTATTTGTACTTGAACAGGGAGCCAATCTGAAACAGTTAAGCTCTAGCTGCTGAGGCTGCTTGAGAAACAAGCTGGAAAAAATAGGTTTCCAGGTAAGAAATGAGCAAATAGAAAAAGAGAGGGAGAGATACTCGATGCCTGGAGTGGCTGACTGGCCTCTTAATATGAGGACTGCAGGCCCGTGGTAAATTCTTGGTCCTGTTGACCTGGTGTCTTTCTGCACCCTATTCTTGGTCTCTTGGGTGAGGAAGAGGCATGACCCCTCATATTACAAGCCAGCAGCAGCTTAAGTTTCTGAACAGCATTTTCTTGACAGCTGATAAACTCTGGGAATACACAAATGATCTTTCCTTTGGTATATTTTAAAAATTATGGGGTTAGCATTGCAGCAGTTGAGATTGTAAGAGAGCTGTAATCATGGAGCAAGCCAAGCAATTTTGCAAGAGTATTCTTAACACATAAGAAGAATATATAAATCCCCTTGTTAAATTGGGTAACTGTCATGCTCATGGTCAGGTTCACCATTAGTAGATTGCATTACACTTTCTTGAAGGAGGAATAAAAAGAGAAAAATCTTTTCTCATTCTCTAAAATAATCCCATTAATTGCAGACCATGTAGAAAAATGGAGCAGTCTAGATTAGCAATTTTTTTTGACCCTACTGTAGAAGATCTGGAATCTTGAACATTGAAAACTGAAAATGTTCAGGATGGATTTGGTATTATAACAACTCCCATTTCGGATGGAATCTTAAAACCCTTTGAAACAAACAAAAAAACAAAAACCAACAAACAAAACAAAACAAAAAAAAACAACAACAAAACAAAACAAAAAAAAAAAAAAAAAAAAAAAAAAAAAAAAAAAAAAAAAAAAAAAAAAAAAAAAAAAAAAAAAAAAAAAAAAAAAAAAAAAAAAAAAAAAAAAAAAAAAAAAAAAAAAAAAAAAAAAAAAAAAAAAAAAAAAAAAAAAAAAAAAAAAAAAAAAAAAAAAAAAAAAAAAAAAAAAAAAAAAAAAAAAAAAAAAAAAAAAAAAAAAAAAAAAAAAAAAAAAAAAAAAAAAAAAAAAAAAAAAAAAAAAAAAAAAAAAAAAAAAAAAAAAAAAAAAAAAAAAAAAAAAAAAAAAAAAAAAAAAAAAAAAAAAAAAAAAAAAAAAAAAAAAAAAAAAAAAAAAAAAAAAAAAAAAAAAAAAAAAAAAAAAAAAAAAAAAAAAAAAAAAAAAAAAAAAAAAAAAAAAAAAAAAAAAAAAAAAAAAAAAAAAAAAAAAAAAAAAAAAAAAAAAAAAAAAAAAAAAAAAAAAAAAAAAAAAAAAAAAAAAAAAAAAAAAAAAAAAAAAAAAAAAAAAAAAAAAAAAAAAAAAAAAAAAAACAGGGAAATTAATTTTCCAGAGGCAGACGGGTGCCATGCAGTTTGACTGATTTCTGCCAGGGATTTATTACCAGCTTATCTCTAAGGCAAATTGCATTTTGGACTGCAACACTGAAGGGAATCAATGAAATACACCCATTAACCCAATCAGGGAATTTTGAAGGTACTGGCTAAACCTCTGATATAATCCACTGAATTTTTAAATAAATAAACAAAGCAAAAATAATAGAACACCTCTTTTCCATACTGCCAGATTCCTCCAGAGTAGAAACCCTAGAGGAGCCTTCTGGGATCTAAGTGCTGCCTACAGTTATCTGCAGGGAAGATGGAGCCAGATTCTTCTCAGATGTGCACCATGAAAGGGCAAGAGTCCACAAAAAAGGGTTGCAACATGAGACATCTTGGTAGAGACATTAGGACAAAAGTGCTCTTCATGAGGGTGGTCAAGCACTAGGATGGGAACCCAGAGAGGTTCTGAGATTTCTATCTCTGGAGATATTCAGAATTTAAATAGACACTGCCCTGAGAAATCTGGCATCATTCGGATTTGCTTTCAAGTGGTTGGTTCAGGCGACCTCCAGAAGTCCTTCTCTACTTGAGTTATTACACACACATACACAAGTATGCATAAGACCTATTTTCTTAAGGAATATCCTTAAAACTAAAAGGTACTTAAACTGACATAATCAGATGAGTGCTTTGCCACATGTTACATATTATTTAATGTATCACAGAAATATAAACAGCTCAGATCTTTCTGAGAATCTTTCTGTAAATCAAAATTTGTTCTGCAAGTAATGAGTATGGGTATAAAGGCTACTGGCATGAAAGTGGTAAAAACCTATTAGTCTTAAGAAAAAGGACTTTAAAAATATAAGATGGCATTTATTTGAAGTCCTTAGATGGAGAATTCTTGCCAGGTGTGACCAGCTTAAAGGGTGGGATTTCAGGAATGAAGTGTGATGCCACTGAAGGGGTCATGACTATGGTTATGCTTACCACCTTCAAAATAAAGACTCTTTAATATACACAAAAAAAGAACAAACTTGGTTAAACTTCCAAGGAAGCATCCATATTTCTTCCTGTGTTGTAACTTTCTACACAAGTTGTGAAAAAGCCCCAAAACCCCTAACAGCAATCTGCTTGAAGAAAAGCTGTAGGTGCATGGCGTAAATTTAATTGAAGCCAACAGTTCTGGCTGTCAAGATGGGAAAAAAGTAAAGGGCACCAAATATCTTACAAGAGGCTCAACAAACAGAATACTTGGGCTGGAAGCAAGCTTCACACAGCAAATGCTAATGACCTGAATGTGAATATTCAGATGATTAATTCAAGTCATCTCCTAATGCTCAAGAAAAGAAAAGCTGAGAAAAACGGCGGAAAATATCTGGATTCATTTTCTGATAGCCTTGCCTTAATAAGAAAGAAACATGCTCAAACAACTGGGAAGGTCACTGAAATCTTCAGCCTTAGCTGTCACAAGCAGCAGGAAGTTGTACTATCCACCTGTGTAACACAAATATATTTCAAAAAAAGGTTCTCCATCCAGCAAGAATGAGAGCAAAACTGAGAAGATGTTTCTACACAGAGTTCACACAAGATATTCCTGAAATT
Source organism: Phainopepla nitens (assembly GCA_013400175.1). Taxonomy (NCBI): domain Eukaryota; kingdom Metazoa; phylum Chordata; class Aves; order Passeriformes; family Bombycillidae; genus Phainopepla; species Phainopepla nitens. Next base: position 395,234 of record VXBQ01017037.1, read on the forward strand.
TTTGAAAACAATTTGATTGACACTTAAAAACCCAGGGAAAACTCATGTGAAGGTATGAAAGACTGGGAGAAAAGAAAGTTCAAAGCTAAGTTTTATATTTTGTCATTGAAAATGTTTCCATTATGATTGAATTTGAGAGAAATACATTTGTGCAGGCAACAAGCCCTCTAGGAGTTCTTTTTTTTTTTTTTTTTATTTAGTGTGGCCTGGAATGGAGCCTGATTCAAAGTGCATAAACACCAGTTCAGCCCCAGGTTTGACTCTGGGACTGCTGCTCTCTCATTTAAATGCTAAGTTGTGCTTGACAGCCCTCCTATCCCCTGTGCAGAGGCTGCCTCACTGATCTGCTTTCTAACTGACTGCCTGGGTTATCCTCCCAGCCCAGGGTTGTGGAACATTCTGGCAAAGCTGAGATGCATTGCCACATGAAACCTTCACAACATATCAAACATGCTGGCAACAGTCACTTCCCAAGGAATCCTTATCATTGGAAAAAACACCCAGCTGGAAGGAACACAAGTTGTTTTTTTCTGTTCTGTTGAACTTTAGAAGCAGTTTTGTAGGAGTTTGTGTCAATATGGTGTTCCACTCATAGTCTGCTATGTTTATGTGTTACAGAGAGGAAAGATCTATAGTATTTTCTTCCTTTTAGACTTAGGGAAACAGACAAGGTGAGAAAGTCTATTCACTAAATCAGGACACATTCTCATGGAAAGGGACAATTTTGTTATTAAGATTATTTTCTCTTTTTTTTTTAAATCTATCAAAGCTGTATTTTTTTTTGTGAACCTCTGTTTTTTTAAAAAAAACTATTTCTTAGCTCTGACTTCACCACCATGGATGAGCAGGGTCCCTTTGGTGCACACATCTAATGCATACTAGTTGCAGTGATCTTTCCAACCTCAACAGCTGAACAAGCCCCCACTCTGCCCCAAAATTCTCCATAGATGTGAGGGTGACAGTCAGTAACAAATGTGACTTATTCAATTCTATTCTATCACCAAATAGTTCTTACTTGCCATTCTGTTGTGATTTGGTACAAGACAGATAGTAAATGTGGGCGGTACTGCTCAGTTATTGCAGGATGTTTTACCCACTGCACTCCAGGAAAATTCCACAGAATTAGACAGATATTCCTGATTTAAATGTCATCAGGAAACGTAAATTTTTAATGGTATACCCGTCTATTTTTTTTTTTTGTAGAATATTTTCAATGTGGAAAGATAATATTAGGTCACTCTAAGGTCCATCCATAATTCTATGATTTTTGACAGCTCTATTTAAAACTATAAAGTGTTGTTTTTCTTAATCACTTCAAATGATTAAGTATGCCTAATGGGTAAAATTAAAATATCTCAAAAAATGTAAAAAAATTATACTTTCTAGGCACATTTATACAGGAGAGGTAGACATGAGCAAACCATGTGCCTGTGTGGAGCACAGGGGCAGTAGTAGGAGGGTTGCTAGTGTAGAACAGCCCAAGTCAGTTGGCTCAGAGCTGCTCCCTGTTGGGCTGTCATACTGCCAGATCACTTCTGTGTTATGTTTAAGCTGCTGGATGAGGCCAGCCTGGCCAACAGCACTGCAGCAGCAGTTTCCCAAGGAGATCATTCTCAGCACAGCATCTCAGGAATAACAACAATCATTGCAGCATATTGCAGAGGCTGTGTTCAGGAGTCCCTGATATCTTAATTGTGTAAACTTAATCCTCCTCCTCTCCCCCCAGTGAAAGATTGCAAAGTTACCTCTGAATTATTTGATATGTCTTTTTTCTAAAATGTGTGATTGCATCTGAAGAGATTACTCCAGAAATTTGACAGCACCCATTATTATTTTCCTATAATGTATTCAATGATGGGATGCTCTGGGATATTTGCTTGAAAATCAGAATGAGCAATAGCATAAGCAAATGCTTTTCAGGAGATAAAGCGACTCCTACATTTGGATGAAAAGACAGGGACACCAGACTGTGACTTCAGCAGTCACTGAGAACACCTGGAGCCAAATCCATGTAACTGGATAGTTCTATGAAACCCCCTGACACATTGGTCTCCTCAGCTCTTGGCTGGTGATGGTAACCCCCAACCTTTGTAAAGAGCATTAGTTCCATGGACAGAAAGCCCAAGTTCTTAGAGTTGCGCTTACGCCAGCTAGGCTGTGCTCTCCTGTTTAATATCTGAGCTAACTGGGCTGAAACACACAAGTACAGGGAATGCTACAGTGTGGGGGGAGGACAGTCAACTACATATGTTTAAAATAATTAGTGATGGTTTTGATAGGCACACAGCTCCTCCTGAGAGCTGCAACACTTCAGAGTCACTGCTGTGCTGATGCTGCATGCCACAGGGACCAAGGCTCATGGGGCCAGAGGCAGCGGCGTGTCAACATGCAGACCAGTGATTGGGGTTCCCACTTGGCAGGGGAGACATTGGGGTTCCCAACAACCTTGCACGTAAACAACAAAACCTTTGTGTCCTGCTGCACCGGTGAGGATTCTACACAGCAGGAAAAAAAAAAAGTACTACTTGATGGATTGCCAGTTCTGCTGGAGGTAGGAAACAGTGGTGGGAACACAGTGCCACTGAGAAAACTCGCATTTGTTCCTTTCTCTTTTTGAGCACTCCAGTCTTTACTTTCCTGCATAAAAGAAGGGCATCTCCTTTCTCGGCAGAGCTCTTAAAACAGAGGTGATCTACACAATCTTTCTGAGGACAAGCATGCCCTCCTACCATTGTGAAAGCTTCTGGGCTGTTTATGCTTCCTCCAGCCCTGACAAAGCCTCCCAAACCTTGCATGAAATTGGGTGAAACCTGTCCAGAGATTCCAGCTTTTCTCCAGGCAGGTTTCCGGTTAGTACTTTGTCAGGTTTGCAGAGTTAAGAAGGTCCTAAAGTAGGGAAGGCTACAGGTATTTAGATGATTTCTGGTCTTTCTGGACTACTGTATTTGGCAAGTGCAATTGATGTTTACTTAGAGCCCTTTCACGCATGGATTAAGCGCATATGGAGGAGATTGTAAAGGGATGTAATGATCTCTCCTTTGGCTTGGGAGGTTGGAGCTGTAATTAATACCAATTTGCACATCTGTTCTGAATTAGATGCTGAAACAGCCAGCAGAATTCCTTCTAGTTTAGGTCAGTAACCTACCTGGATATCCCACAGAAAGGCACCAAGGAAGAAAGATGATCTGGTTTTCAGGAACAATTTGCCATAACACAGCAGCAAGACCTAAATGGCAGTAGGAATGAGGCAGTGCCTTTGCCATGGGAAGCATCAGCTCATCTTGCATGTTGTGTGGTGCATGGATACACCCAGTCCTGCCCCAAAAGCTGCCATTCTGTATGCCAAGAGTCAGTCTAGCTAGCTCACATGGCCCCAAGTCAGACTTCATTAGCAAAGCTTTGGTCAGCAGCAGGCTCTTCTGTAGGCCCTTCTGACCACCAGAAGAAAATATGCATTCCTCTAAGTGGAGGAAATGCTCCATCTTTCAGCTAAAATAAATCAACAAAATCCCCCCCCCTTCCCCTCAAAAAGACAACAAAAACCTCAACCAGCAAAACACTCTCTAATCTGAAACTGTGCAGAGTTTAGTTGTTAAGCAGAGGAGTAGACAGAAGCTCAAATTTTCTTGAAAGAGTAGCATTCACAGCTCAGCCTTTAACAGGACTTCCTGACACTGAAATGCTCTAATGCGCATTATTTTACTTCTGTCACATTGCCACCACAGCACAACACAGACACTATATGGGGTGGGTACCAGCTGTCCTTTTGCAGCTTGAGAGGAAAAGAAGACATCAGCACATGCTCATGTAGGTTGAGCAGCATGTGAGATACCCTGGAAGCCGTCATTGGGTAAAATAATCAGAAAGCCATTAACACAGGTATGAGGTGTCACTCTCTAGTCTCTGTTTATCAGTCTACGTCATGTTTTCCTACGACTGCTGTGATAAAGTAGGTTACACCTGCATTTTCCAAGCTTGTGTGCTCTGTCTGCACCCTGGCACACAGGCTCTGGGGTCCACCTGTGTAGTGACCACTTACCCACCCTGACTTCATAGTCAGCCACAGGCTACAGCATGTTTGAAAATCCAAACTCTATTTGTAAGCTACATTTTGAACACTGAACCCTGTTTTTCAAGTTCATTCAGCCTGTTCCAAACTGAAACTTAAATAGTTTTAACTGCTCAACTACAGCGTTGTATAGAGGAAGATGATGCTGCTTGGCTTGCTGAAGAGAGCAAGGACGCAGCCACAACATGAGCAGAGCTGGCAGAGGATGGCCAGATCAGTCAACAGGTATCAGCAGCACCTTCCACAAGTGAGTTTTACAAAGCGCTGAAATTGCTGGCAGGGAGCCCTGTCTTCTCTGCACTGTAGTCATCAGAGCAGGTGCTTTCTCCTTCCTTTCCTACAGCTGCACCAGCTGTCACTTGTCTCAAGAGTCAGAATATTTCCATGCCTATCAACAGCTACTAATTGATGTGAAATCAGTGAGTCTCCTTGCAAAGTTCATGCTACATGTGCTCGAGCCAGGCATCCGGCAGAGACTCAAGTGCAAGACTAACGAGAAGCTCTCAGCTACAGAATCGTTTCCTTTAGCAATGGATGAGCATGCATGACTATCCTTGGTTTCCTAATTATTGTAATTCACTCAATCTCTCCTATTAACAAGCATTCCTCTGCCCGGGGACTTTCTAATCGTGGAATTAATTGTCACTTTTACCATTATAAATACTGCTCCCATGACATTGTTCAAATTTACAGCCTTAACTGTGAAAAGAAGAAGGGAGATAAAGAGAAAGTTGTTAAAATATTTTTCTTGTCCCTTGTGATATTTTTTTTCAAGAGCATTTTAGGAATCTAACATGGAGAGGGGGAAAAAGGGAATAAAAAATAATTTTCACCCTGAAAATCCTAGGTAGGAAGTATATTACCTGAGCACTTATAAGCAGCATGTTAAAAGAGACCCTCATTAATCTGGACTAGCACTATAGATGATCTCTTTCTCTATCAGGGATGGGAACCTGCTGTCATTCCACTGATTCCACTGGGATTGTGTCAGAGCACTACCAGTCTCACAGATACAAAAGTTGCTTCTGGATATATCCCCTTTTACCTCACATGTTGTCAAATTATATAAATGCCTGTATCTTTCCAGCTGAAATTGACCTCTTTGGTGCTGAGCTCCAGAAGGAATTCCTAGATAGACTTTTTAATGACTTGAACTTGTACAACATACCATAACAATAAAGAGACACATGGCGTTCAGAACAAAATTAAGCAGAAGCAACAGGCATAGAAATCTGAAGGAAATACAAACTTCAGAACTTCTCTAATCTTTTTCCTACATTCACACATTGGTAGGCTGATGTTTAGTTTCAGAGATTACTGAATACACTTCCCATTCAATTCAACAGCATTCACTGCTGAATGACTCATCCGATGCATTCTTAACAGATTTCAAGAGACGCTGCAACCCCCCGCTCAACTTACCAACAAACAAACAAGCAAACAAACTAATTAGAACTTGTCCCTCATGATTAAAAAAAACCCCAAACAACAAAAAAACCTTCTCACTTGTGTAAGATGTTTGTTACAGCTGGAAAATTGAAAAGAAATCCCTTATGTCAAGATGATGCTTCTAAGAAATTACATTGAAAAAATGTGTTAAAAATAATACAAGATTTTGACTAAAGATGCATGTATAATTACAATACCTCTACAGAAAACCGGTACTGTCCTTGTTAGGAAGGTGATAGAGTTAGCTAAGACATGTAAATCTCAAGTCCAGTTTCTATAAGTATTTTGCTTTTCAGTAAATGCCTCACACGTACTCTCAGCTGTTTTTGCAGGGAAAAAAACCCCACCAATATCTGGGAAAAGAAGTTCAACAGTCTTAGTTGCCTCTCCATATATGTGCTGAAAATGCTCCAAAGCTGCAAGCATTTGAGAAAAGTAATGCACGCCTTAAAGTAATACCTTAAAGGAATAGTAAAATGATCCCCACTCCTCTTCTGCCACCACTTCTGTGAAAGTCACCGTTTCAGTGAAGGTGACAAGGGTAACATCCAGACAGCCGGTGCCTCCCTGGGAGCTGCTGCTGGCTTCTGTGGGGTTCTCCATCACTGGATTTTGCTTAAGTTGTCTAGGTGCTTGTTTTAGCAAGAGTTAATGCAGCCAGGCTTCTCCCGTAAAAGCGCAGCACAAAACCAGCTTCTCACTGGCTACCAGAGATGTCAGGCTTCAGTGCAGCTGAGTGAAAGGAAAAAAAAAAAAAAAAAACGAAGCCAAGCTGGCATTCCATTCCTTTGAGCTTTCTCTTGGTACAACTCTGACAACAGCCATCCACATGCTCTTTCCAACAGCAACAGCCAGTAACAAAGTCAGCACACATGGACCCAGCCATGTGCTTTGTCGACTCTGGATTACCTTGTACCCCAAGCTCTTAGCTATGGAGTCAGGCACACCTGTAAAAGCATGGAGCTCCTCCCGGCACTAAGCCCTCAGCAACATTCCTTAATTACCTAAGCCAAGCTCACTATGATTTTTATTACTTTTAGTCTTATGGTATACCCATAAACAAGCCCCAACATGCTCTCCCATATTAGCAAAATCTTATTAGGTTTGTAGGCTTAAGGTATCATAATTTCCCTGTCAATATCTACCCGACTTAATAAATAGACCTTTCCCGCACCTTTGCAAAAAGCTGGAGTGTGCTGTACACCCAGGAAGGCAGTGCTTTCTTCACTGTATGGAAAACCTGTCTGGAAAGGCACAGCTCCTAGATACTTAGAGGCTCAAGACTCTTCAGAACCAGGTAATCAATTATCTCACTATTCACAGATTTTATGGGCACTTATCCCACATACCCTCTGTTTATTCAGATGTTTTTATCCATCTCCAATGGCGTCACCCCAGCTTTACACAAAGGTGACAGATGAGAGGGCACTCACCTTCCCTGAGCAGAGCTTGTATTTACAGTCACTTGTAAATACAGCACTTGTTCAGCTTTGCAAAGATGCTCTGCCTCAATGACAGTGCAATCCTAAGCAGAACTTGATGCATTTCACACTCACACCCACCAATTCAATCTCTCCTAACCTGCTCATGGCAAAACCCAGTCCTGTGTTTATGTAGGTGCAGATGGCCATGGGTGAGCTCAGGAATCTTTAAACTCCTCTCTCTTGCCAGCACAGCACACCTTCTCCCAAGTTGTTGGAGCACACATCTCCACAACATGCCCACCTGATCTTCCTGGGACTGTGCCCGTCCCTGCCTACATGAGTAGCAAGAGAGGGGTCACAAAAAGTGAGCCTCCAGCTCCCAGGGCTTGTATTAGCAGCAGAAATGCAGGGAAATTCAGGTCCAAATTTTGACTTTGAACACTCTCAAGTTAGGACACGCCTGGATCTAGGGCTTTGGACCAGATTATTCTAGAGACTGCAGAAACCTCTAAGTGTCTGAGCAATATTCAGACTCTCCAGAAGATGCTGGAGTCATCAGAGTCATTCAGTGGAGTCATTTAGAAGAGGGAATCAGTTTAGACCAATACAGATAATCAGGACTAGTCACGAAGCAATGAACTCTGACTAATATGCACCAGTGATCAATGTTTAACAGTGACAAATGATTCATGGGTTGGAACATGAATTAGATAAAAAAGAAACACTATAAAGAAAAAAGATAAAAAGAAATATTATAGAACCACAATATTTTGCTGAAAATCACTGGGGAAATGCTCATATATATATTATATAAAACAGAGGGGAAATACTTCTGCATTTTTTTCTGACTGATTGTGCATGTTGACTTTGAAAATCTGCTAAGTATTTAGGTAGCATCCAAGCTTCTTGAAAATATGTTACCAATTTTTTCCCTCTTCTTCCATCTTCTTATATTTCTTTCTTTCTTATATTTACAGAATTCTCTTAGCTAGAGTTAAAATTTATTACACTGAACTCTTGGTGGGTTTTTGCACTTTCATTTCTACAGAGCTGTCAAGCTCAAGCACATTACAGGCACTAAGAGGCTTTTCAGTATCTACCCCACACGTGCAGCTCTCAGAGCGAACCAAGAGTGACTTCTCTTGTGGCTTTGCTAGCTACTTTCTCTAAGTAGTGCTTATGGTGTTGCAAAAGGTTATACTGTGCCCTCCTCCAACACTCTCCAGTCTACACAGGGCCAATTTGGGTTTTCCACCACTATTAGCTTTCCTGCCAGTGAGCATTTCTCAGTTACTGTCACTGTCAAGTTTTGTTGAGGGCTGGTTTTGTCAAAATGCTGTTTAGCCACAGAATGTTAAGCCATGAGAATTAAGATAATTCTCAAGAATAAAATACTTTGTTTTAAAACCACTATGAGTCATTACAATTCTTTGAAATTCAGTATTCAGATTTTTTTCCCACCCCATTCTCCATAGTGAGATTAAGCAAATTCCAATGGCAAAATAAAATACGTTTATGATTGAATCTCAAAAGCTTACAAAAGGCAAGATCAAATCCTAGAAACCCCTCTGTGCTGAAGAAATAGCTGATTGATTCCAGTAACTCACTGTTTTATTCCTCAGCTGAGACCTTGAAAAGTCTCTGAGAACTTTCAATGTTTTAAGAGATTGAGACAGTTTTACAGAGAGAGAAATTCAGTCTTCTCTCTGCTTTAATATAAAATGCTGTACAATTACTATTGTAAGATGGTTTTTATCTAATGTATAATAAAATACGCTTCTTCCTTCTTAACCCTTAGAGTGGCTTTTTGGTTTTTTTAAGTCACCATACTGTAGTACTGCATCACAGCATGCTTCATAAGTTGGAAAAACATCGAAAAAATCCATAAGCAATAAGAATGGACTATTTGAAAGAAGAATAGAGAGAACTTGCTTTAGATGCCTCTTCATTCGGCATTCCCTTTATCTCAGGCTCGGAACCTAACACATTTAGTTTTCTTAAATAAAACCTTGAACCAAAGAACCAGAAAACCTAAGAGCATAAATGGTTCCACTGAAAAGATTCTGTGGCTGCTGCGTGCAACAAAACAGATATCCTCTATGTGCAGAAACATGGATGCAGATGTGCAATGTCTGTCTTTTATCTCCCCAGAGTGGAATGGGACTCCTGACTGGCAAGAAGAGAAAAACCCTGTGCAACTACAGAGAGTGAAACGAGGAGATTAATGTGGCATGATGTGGTGTGATGTGATGTGGTGGGGTGTGATGTGATGATGTGATGTAGTAGATATAGGTAGGTAACTCTGGAAAGAAAAGGCAAAAAAAGGAAAAACAAGAAGTAATGAATCTAAGCTTTTAAATATTGGGTAAAAATTAGTGATTTTGATTATTTAAGCTTGACATTCCTCATGCAAAAACTCTGGTCTTTCCTACACAACAACTGTGAAATGCAATAGGTGGAGATGGGTTGTTTTGTACACCACACTGTGGATGCTCCAAGGCAGGCAGAGGTGCCATCACAGGGGAATGTTACACTCCAAAACTCAGCAGCAGTAGGAGGAAGGACTGTGCAGGAATATCCGGTTCCTCCTATGCTATCTATTTCTATATCTTGACTTCCCTGGCAGAAACTGTTGTGTGGCAGTATTTTTGTACATAACCTGCCAAAAGCCAGCTAATGGAAATATTCTAATGCGTCTAACTGTTAAAAAGATTAGGCACACCTGAAATGGGCAGAAAAAAGGTCTGCTGAAGTGTGTATTATTTTTTACTGAGACCTTATGGTAGATTTCTTTTTGTTACATTTAGGCATAATTCACGGTAAAATTGAAAAAATATTTGGTTTTTGTTCTTTGGAGCTTTGGCACCCTGAAGTAGTTGGGCATAATCACATTAAATGCAAAGAACAAATAATGGTATCAGACTGTAGGAAGAAAGAGAATGAGATATTTCTTACTTCTAAAAGAGCAGCAAGTTAATTGCTTTTCTGTAGAAAACCTGCTTATCCAAATCTTTATATGCCAGCTTTGGAAGAGAAAGTTTAGCCTCCTCTTCCCAATGCACAGATCTTCTCCCCAACAGCTGAACATTTGGGGCAATTCAGAGGGACTCAGCTGCTGGCTCTGGCAGCACAGCACCGCTTCATAGCTGTGTGCCCTCTTCCCTGCTGCACAGGAGAGCAGAACTGACACATTAGTGACACAATCCCTGTTGTCTGTCAGAAACTCATTCTCCTTTAACTTAACAAGCTGCTTAGCACGCGCATTGGTTTCCTTTGGCACCGTGCCTCCAGAGGGATGCTGACCTAGGCATCACAGGTAGGCAATGCCCAAACAGGCTGGATTGATTCCCTCAGATCTGGAACCAAAAATGTCTTCATGTGGTCCCAGTGCCTGGGATGTGGCTGGGAAGGGATGCCCGTGTTTCTAGACTCCTGTTGGTCGCTGCTGTGTGAGAAACAGAGGGTTTCAAATGTGCCGTACTTAGGATGCAAATATTCCACCACACACTTGCACTCACATTTATACAATTTCTGAGCCCCTCCAGGTGGAGATGACATCAAATTTCTAAATCTTCAAGACTTGAAATAGCAATGATCTTTAACAGGCTAAATACACTGTTTTCTTGACTTGTTAGAAACCTCTAACACCCATTCTCCACCCTCCAGAATGAAGTGGCTGTAACTAGGATTTAAAAATTTGGGAGTCAAAGTAAGATTTCAGAATCTGGTTTTAACCTCCTCCCAAGCATTTAATTTCAGGATCTGCATCCCAAAGCAGGACCTGGCAGCAGCATAGTGTTGACACTGCTAAACTTAGCCATTCCCAGGATGCTCTTTGTGATGTGTGAACTTCAGCTACACTCTGCAGAGACTCTAGGGTTGTGACTCTGTCCCTTCTGTGCCACATGGATCACTATGGGCCATAGGGCCAACTAACAGCACACTGCTTTCACTGCATCCCCAAATTTCTTGGTTCTGGAGTTAGAAGCCAGCAACTACAGCTGAAAAAACTTTACAGCTGTAAAGGCCAGCAACTACAGCTGAATAAACTTTATTTTGAAATATTAAAAGCATCAAAGAATGAGATAACTGATCTCTGCTGGCCTTCAGGCTGATCTCTCACCTGTCAAGGCTCTATCCAGCTATGAATCTGATCCCCAAACTGACAGAAAGTTGAATTTTCCTCTTAATGTCAGTTTTGAATCAGACCTTTTGAAAGTGCTTAGATTCTACCCATAGTAAAACACCAGAGTTTTACTGTACCACGGTACCACTTCACCACAGTAAAAATCACAGAACATTTTTATAATAAATGATAAAATGCAAGTTGGTTGTTTCTTTTTCTTATAAAATTTAAACAATCTTTTTAAAGAGGAGATTTTTCTTTGTCTTTATTACTGTTTGTAGTCTTATTCCAGATTGGTTCATTTTGCAAAAGGGATACACAGCCATTTCTCATTTCTTGTAAAGAAACGTTTGCAGAAGAATGAGGAATCCTTAAGGGATTATCTTTGAAAAGAAGGAAGCAGATAAAGAAAACACGGCAAAGAATGCCATTAAATATGAATACTGCGTTAGTGGAACTGTCAGACACCCTGAGATTTCAAATCCCTTCATTCTGTTCCCCTCAATATTACCATCAAGGAAATAATTTATTTTGCAAGGGCTTGATTCTCCATTCATTTAGCATGTTGCAGAGAAGACTTTCTTCCTGTTCTGTGACTAGAATGGCAAGTAGCTTCCACAAAAAAGGAGCCAAGCCCCATGAACTGAAACAGATACCTGATGAATGTGCATTCCTATAAAATATTGAGGTAGTAAACATAGTCACTTAGAGTGTTTTAACTTTTAAGGAGCTGAGCAGGTGGCCAAAATGTATGGCATCCATCAGGTGCTGGCATGTAGTTATGTGTACAGATGCCAGTAAGAAGGTAGAATAAATTCACAGCTCACATCACCACCAGAAAGACTTTTCCTTCAAAATCTTCCGATTGCCAAGGCACTGTCTGCCCTTCTCAAAGCACTGCAGCTGGAAAGGGAAAAGAGCACAGAGATAAAGCCGAGCTGCCAAAAGGGGAAGGTGGCTCCAGGTGATCCCTGGCCAGCGCCCAGCACAGCCGGCGGGAGTGCAGCCAGCCCGCCCGACTGCATCGCCCGGCTCACCGTCTGCTCATTAACAAGACAACGACAGGGAACAAAACACCAGCCATATGCTTGTCCTGCCCTGCTCCTCCCTCTGCTTAAGGTCCCGTTTAACTACAGTGAGCACCAATGTAGCTTCAGAGGGGGGCCAAGAGGCTGTGCAGACACAGGTACTAGATCCTGTTTTGTCCACAGCTGGCATCAGCAGCTTGTTGTAAAATCTCCTGAGCCACAAGCCAGAACCTCAGCAGTCCAGATTTCTGTTTTCCACAGTACAGGAAGGCCATTGGAGGAAAACTGGGCTCAGGATTTCCACAAGCCAACTTCTGACACATAATGCATTTAACATATGGAAATAGGAATCCTTTTCAATTCTGTTTTCATGTTGCTGCTGAGAAGCAGTTTTCTTTCCTTTTCCCACGTTTAATTAAACCAAAACCAGTTTAACAGGCTGTTGAACAAGATATCATTGTAGGTCCCTTCCAAGAGAAAATAGTCTGATCTAATCTCTTCTATACCAATTCTTAATTCATCTTAATCTACAGAGTATGGATAACCGCATTGTATCTGTTTTGGGAGAGAAATACTCCTCTCCTCCTTCTCCTTACCTTTCTGTTTGCTGCCTCTGGTGAGTGCACACAAGAGGTAATGTCTATTATTCCCATTCAAGCCTGCATTGATATAGGAATTACTCCCCTGTTGGATTTCAGAGGATGCCTGGATCTGATAAACCTCTCTCTTCTTCTGCAGAGGATGATTCAATGGCTAAGACTCAGGCTTGGAGTTCAGGAAAGACAGTAATCACCTTGCTTTTTTGCACGTTCCCATTCTGACCCTGACCAAGAGGTCTCCCCTCCCATAAGGAAGAGCTTTGGAAAGTGAACATCCGACAGAATCTCAGGCCCTTCTGGATGTCATTCCCCATCCACCTGGATGCTCCTGCCTGTATAGTTATCCCTGGCTCTGGGCACACAGAGCAGTTGCAGCATTCAGCTGGTGTTCAACTGTAATTTTTGACAGACCCTCTATATACAGGGACCTGATTCTCAGTTTAAAGAGACCACACCATTGGTCCTCAAGTGCCAAACTGGAGCCGGTGGAATCAGAAGTAAGCTAAAACTGTGCTGAGCAGGAGCAGAAGGTCTTAAAGAACGGCAAGTCTAAGTGAAGTTTAAAATTAAAGTTCCAAATATAGCAAAAGTATTGTAATTAATACATAGGAACATGTTTTCAGACTACACTGCCCTCTTTAATCTCTGATCAAATAGTACTACAGATGAGACAGAGATAGAAGAGGGCAACAAAGGGAATTAGTCTAATCCATCAACACTAAAAGCTTCAGAAAAAAACAGCATGAACCACAATGTAGGTCAAAAAATGTGGCCCTAGAGAGGTAGTGTGAAGAAAAGAAAGTGTGGGACGAAAAAATTTTAAATGCCTGCATCCCTGCTCTCCTTTCTATGGAAGAAGTTGTACCTGAAGTAATGAATACACTCTGTCTTGTGGCGATGAGCAGCAGAGTGTAATTACAGATTTACAACAGAGGTAGAAAGCCATTAGATGAATTGCAGGACCTTTTATTACCAATTGCAATTTCATGGCAGAGTTATTATTTATTAAATATAGAAGCAGCCAGTTGAGTTCTTACTGCTCTTTGGTTTAATTCCACTTATAAAAAGGCTGAAGAAATTACACAGAGCAGACTAAAAGTGCTCTGCAGTAGCAGGCTTCTTTCTCACTGCCTTCACATGGATACACACAGAGACAGAGAAATAAAAAAAAGTCATTGTATGGAAGGGAAAGAAGTCAACACCCCATTCCCCATTAAAAAAAGCTTAGAGTAAAATTATGCACTGTACTGCTGTCATTACTGCACCCAAAAAGCAGTTTGGACAATGTAACACCCTAGAGTACTGAAGCTGAGTTTTTTACCATCTCCAGAAGAAGATACAATTTACCTCCTGCTCTCTCATACAAAACCAGTGTGCAGACAGAAAATAAACCTATGAAATTACATGACCCTGGTAAGAATTAATATGTGGTTGGGGGGAAGAAGATAATATTGGCCAGTTGCATCCCAGGTCATCTCCATGAAGAAGGATTATGTGTATTTTCAGGCAGCAAAAGGGATGAGCTATTCAAATCCCAGAAGCTTCGTGCCAGCACTCACTTTGAATTCACGGAACTGCAGAGCAGTGGAAAGGAAGAGGAACGAGAGAGAAGTGAAGAAATACCCACTGAAGAAACTGTCTCAGCATGGCTCAAATGTCTAAGGCTTTGTTCATGCTTATCTGTCACTGTACATTGGCACGAGCAGGGTGTTTCATAACTTAAATTGGCCAGAAGACCAAACGCCACTAAAAAAATTTCTTTTAAAAAATTTTTTTCTTCATTGTTTGGCAAATAATAAAAAAAAAACTGCAGGAGCAAAATATATATATATAATTTCTATAAAATGTATTTTGTATATAAAAAGTAGACTTCTGCATGCCAGCAATTTTTAGACTATAATGCAGATGTAGATTAGTCTGGTGTGATACAAACCTTAATTTCCAAAGTAAAATAGTCTAATGCATTTTTCAGGCGTACTTATTTTGATATTCTTTAACAATACATTGATGTTCCTGATCACACCATGAAATGTATTTTCATTAAAAATGTGGAAATCAACTGCTATAATTTCCATTTCTGCATAAATAAAGCCATTCAATTATAGTTCCAATCCAATGAAGAAGTGAAACCAGACAGCCTCGCATGCTGACTTGAACGCAGAAAGCACAGTCCAAAGAAACAAGACTGTCTAAAGAAAAATACAAAATTTAGCAACCAGTTTAAGGTTATGGATAGAGTTGAAGTAAGTGTTCACATCCCCAGTGATCAAAGAGGCAGCAAATTCTAACTAGGCAAATAAACTCAATCCAGTATTTTTATGTCCCCACATTTTGAGACTGTTGTCTCTTAGATCATCCTCATTTCAATACGGTGAAAATAATGTGGATACCTCCTGCTAATGGTTCTTGGTACCACTATTGTAAATGTGAGCATTATGATACAAATGATCAGGGAAACATGAGCTAGAGTGGGTACGATTACCCTCGTGATGGCATTGCACAGAGACAGCCCTCACAAGCTAGCTGAGGACAGCTGCTCTATGTGCAGCCAGCTGTGGACCAGCAGCACCAGATCTTCATGCAAATAAATGGGTTCAGCCCTTCTCAGCTCATGGGTTGTGCCCAAGCATGTGAGCAGCTGATCCAGCTGGCTACATTTGGGAGGTAAGCTGTGGATTCTTTTCACATCAGTAATGATATGCGTATATGTATAAGCAGAGATGATTTACTGTCTATACAGACAAAACAACATCTCCTTTAGTTAGCTGAGAAACTTTCAGTGCTTGTCCAAACATACCTCTGAAACAGGTAATATTGTTCTTGTAATAAAGCAATGCAGGATAAAATAATAAGTATCATCTAGGAAGCAGGAGTGCGAGAAGTTTCGAGTGCATAACAGTGGTGTGGGCGGAATACACGAAATGGCAAATACAATACCTAATTTGCTAAAGTCATTAGAAGCAAACCAGAAATCAGTGTGGGAGGCATTCGTTGCGCCTGCTGCTCAGACCTAAGTTTTCAGAACTTTTTAAAAAGACCAAATTGTTGGAGAGCTCCTTAGGTTTAGGTTTTATCTTTGGAATAGAAAGAAAATTGGAAGGGAAAAAAATTGTTGTTATGCATCCACATGTATCAAGCCAGTGAGAGATTAAATGAAGGAAAAGGAAAATGTCTCTACACTCAAAGTGTTCAAAGCTTTTGTAGCACAATTTGCTCCAGGAGAAAATAATGTTTTCTGTGGTTATGAACATGCAAAAAGATTCCAGACTTTATATGAATCATTGCTCAGGGATTAGATGAGGATTTAATATCTTTCTCAGAGAAAGGATTAATTAAAATCTGTCTTCTTTGGGAAGGTGATGAGCAAAATAATTTCATATGCATATAGAGCTTTTGAATTTTTTCTCTACAGAAATGAAATGTATTTGATGACTTCTCATTTCATATCTTTTTCTTCAAAAAAAATGAATAATTTTATATTTTTATTCATAGAACTTGCTGAAGGGATTTTAACATGCTTTCAAAATGTCCAAAAAAATTGAATCATAGGAGTCTCCTTTAGAAAACCTACTCTTAGGAGCTGAGGAAATACTGCTTAAACATCACTAAGAATCTGTCCTTTTGCCACATATTTCACCACGCTTAATAGCGAAATTGGTTAGAAAGTCTATTGGCTAGTGATAGATCTAACTGCATTTTTAATTTCATGATCATATTGTGAAAAGCTTAACTTCTTTTACCACAAAAGGCCTCAATTGTCATCGAAAAGCTGAAGTGTGCACACGCACAATTGGTTTTTGTTTATTTGGAGACCTGAGCAGCTGGTGTTTTAGAGAACTTGGATGAAAATCCAAGTAGTCTGGCCCTGCCTCAGGGTGCGAAAGTTTGGAAATGTCTTTCACCACCTTGTGATAGGACTGACACAAATTAGAGCATCTCATAGGATACCTGCTGGTGCCTGGCCCCCTCCATTCTCTTTCTCTCTATAAAGCAGCAATCCATGACAGCTGCAGTGAAAAAAAAATTAAAAATATTCCATTATTTGTTTCATGATAGGAATGCCAGTAGACATGTCTGAATTCCCTCCAGCGCCAATAAGAAAGAAAAAGTTATTTTACTGAACAAATGTAATTTTAAAAAATGCTAAGAATATTCATTTTGAGCCATCAAGACTAAAAAAGCTATGATTCTTAACTTTTTTGTCAAAATTGACCTTCCCTTTTATAAGGAGTTTGACACCAGCAATCCTTCAACTGTAAAATTTTTTAAAATGAAATATCTGCAAATTTACATAAATTTATACATACATATGTATATATACACATATATATATTTAGTAGAAATTTAAATGACTTCGGCTAAATATCAGAGCTTTCTGTACTGAAAATCATTGACATGCAATGAACACATAGGTAGTTTAAAAAAAAAAAACAAAAAACAAAAAACAAAACCAAATAAACAAACAAAAACCCCAAGACAAAAACAAACAAAAAACCCCCAAAACCGAAAATAAACCCGAACAAAAGCCAAACAAAACCCAAGGAAACAAACAAAAAACCCAAACCAAAATAAAAAAAAAAACCAAAACACTAAAGTTTAAGTAATAGATACATAACCCATACCAGAAATCTAAGAAAGTAAGAAGCAATGAATGACAAACTGAAAGTAAGATCTAAAGAAGCAAAAAAAACAAAGGCTCTACTGCAGAACTACATGCTTTCTTGTACAGCATCGGTCCTTAAAAGCCTGGGACGTCAATTGGATTTTTTTTTGTCTTTCATCTGTCTCATTTCTTTGCACCCAACATGCATGAAGTCTAAGACCTGCCAGAAGCTTGTCAACTTCTGCTGCCCCATTTGACGAGCTCCAGTGTCCCTTGCTCAGGTGGTCAAGGTCTCTGCCCTGCAGCACAGCATGGGTAAGGCCAAAAAAAGCAGGTGATACTCCTCCTGATGAGCACACCCAAGTAATTACCAACTAGTTAATAGAGCAGGGAACAGCATCTCTTGGATGGCACAGAGAACAGAACTGGATGATCTGGCCTACTGATTTAAACATGGCTCAGCATCAAGGAGTGTTTGCCTGAACTTTATAAGGCAATCTTAGCCCATATGTTTATCATAGATTCAAGGAGCTCAAGAAAGGATTGATGGCCTGCAATTTTACCATCACTGCACGGTCCTGTAAGATGAATATGGATTAACTGTCCTAGCATTAAATATTTAATGTAATAAAATGTTTTCTTAAAGGTATGGAAGTGTGACTTGGTCCTGCATTTTAATTATGCTTTTAAAAAGTCCTTTCAAGATCTAATTTCTTCTGTCCTAATCCCAATATGCTCCAAAGAAAAATCTCTTCTGTTTGAAGAGGTTGAGAGAGTCAAAAGAGAAGATCAAATAATTAGGCATAGGTGAATTTAAAATCACTGTTAAATAGATTGGACTTCAAAGACAGAACAGTAAATTATACATTTGTACAAATATATATGTACAATTTCTCATTCCATTATTGTAATAGAAAAAAAAGAAAAATACATTTTATTAGTTCATCCTGGGCTCTCTAGATACTAAATACTAGGTCAGCAATTACATTAATAAGTTATAGTGAAATCTTTGTGGTACCTGCCCAAAATTAACCTGAGCCTGTACCACATCATAGCATATCCATAGCTCTGTCTAGCTGAGACTGGGTATGCATTTCACCTTCTGTACCTTTACTCCTACACTACTTTTTGGAACTGTGATAATAAATTATGAGGACAGGTGGTACGAGCTCATGCGTAGTGAAATGAAAATAGAAAATTTCAGCTGTGCTGTTTTAGGTCAGATAACAGGTTTCTTTAGTTTAATTAGAAGTAGATGAAGCTATAATATTTCAAAACATGTAAAATGAAGAAAATTAAATACTCCACAAGGAAAGTGCTGAAATTGAAATTTCTCTGACCTTTTATTTTAACTGAAAATCTTTGCTAAGTTGAACACTGCTTGTGAAAGCAAAAACACCATTAAGATTTTATCACATTGGCCTCTTACTGGTTCTTAGTGGTTTTCCTGCAGATGAACCCAGACCTCACCTGCACGCCATCACTTAAGAGCAACACCCCTTGACTTTGGGTCAGAGGCAGAATATTTTGCTTCCTCTCCTCTGTTCCTGGTATCAGCCAAGCTGTGGGGTAAGAAGAGCTGGATAACAGAGAGGGAGCATCCTCCCACCTTTTTCACCTTGCTCAGCCCCTTTGCCCACAGTGTAACACAGCTCTCCTCCAGCCCTGGCTGTCCTCTGAGCAGGCTCAAGTTTCCCAGAGTAGGGAACACAGTCATGCAAGGTTAGGGATACAGTTCCAATGGCAGGTAGGTTAAGGTTTTTGGCCACCACCTGCAGCATTAACGTAGTGACTGGGTTTAATTTAATTTAGAGTAAATGTTTTTTTATAGCAAAGACCATTAAACCCCAGAATTTCCCTCCTGAACACTATAAAATGGATAAATAATGAGTTCAGCTATCAGTGGTTTCTGCACCTTCACTGCTGCCTTTCAAATGGAAGAGTGAACCCAACAATTTGACACCAGCAATTAAAAGGAAAGAGGTGAGCAACAGTTAATTTTACAGCATGGAGCACCCTGAAAGCCACCCAAGGTAATACCTGCTAGTAGAGTCAGGTTATAAGGTGACCACACTGCCTGAGCGGCCACATTCTGATGATATACTTCACTTCATAAAGACTCCTCATTCATCAACACATTTGCTTTTGATTGCTGATGGCAGGGTTTCAGCTGCTGCAGAGCAGAGTCTCTGGGGACAGGGAACTTGCTTGTAGGAGCAAACCAACCAAATCCAGTAATGAGGGGTAAATTGTCAAGTTTGCCTTGGTGTATCCCCTACACCTGTGCAGCAGGAAAAAGGCTGTTTGTGATTAGCATGGCTTTAAAATGAAGCTTCACACCTCTTGACACCTACCTCTCTTCTGGAGACCAAAGCAAATGTGATGTTTTTTCCTATTTCACAGTGAAAACTTCGTTTGATCCTCAACCTGAAGAGACAAGATAAAATTTCATTTGTGCGCAATCATTGTCCCATGATTATGTTTTAAAAAATCAATAGACACAGCTGTTCTGTGGCCTGCCTTTATTGTAAAGTACATTGATGCTACCAAAACAACCTTCCCAGAAGCCCACTGTCACAATCAGGTATAAGAAACCTTGGATACGTACAGCAGCTTGCAAGTGGCTGATCAGTTTCTGGCATTTTGCAGTATCATGACACTTTTTTCCCTCCAGATGGCTTTCCAAAGACCACTCTAACTCCATGCATTCTCTGAAAATTAAGCACAGGGTGCAGGGTCTGCACTTTAAAAGGCAGAAATCAGCTGCTCCCTATGTGTGAGGCATCATGCTTGTTTTCAAACTCAGATGGAATTTTGAGGACAAATGCAGCATATAAAAACTAGCTAAACATTGCTGGGTTGCCTTGAAAAGCTAGTAGAGGCTTGACAGACAGTGACAGCAGGAAGAGCAGGTACCCCATGAGTTTTACCTGTGAAAAAGATAAAGGACAACTGTCTGTGCTGATGTTTAAGAATCAGCAACAGCACTCATCCTCAGTATCTCCCACAGAAGCCCTACAGGCTGTCAGAAGAAAATACCCTAGAGATGCAGAAGGCAGCAAGGTGGGTTTCTCAAGGTGATTACAGGTTACTGACACACTGATCTTGGTGGTTCCAGATGGTTCCAGCAAAACGTTGGAGGAAGGACACAGCTGACAAATTATATTAAGCTAACCACAGTATTAGTCACACTATTGCACATCTAGTCCTCCCATATCATTGAATTTTCCACTTGTATCCATGGGCATACCTACACCTTCAAGTATTTCCAGCTGCTGCACAGACACATTTCATTATCCTAGCCTGAAATGGAGGAAGATAAAAAGCAGGATTTCCAGCTCATGGAAACTTTCTTCCCTTCACTCCCCAAGTCCCTATTCTTCCACTTCATGTTTCCAAACTCTTGTACAAATTGACAAGCTAAAGGTCTGACAGGGCTCTTCACTGAGCAGCTGTCTGTTGAGAACCAAAAGTTAATGAGCTTTCGATTTCCTAAACTCAAACAGAGACACTGCAAGCTCTGGCATGGTTCTGCTGGAACTGCCTGGGATTCAGAAAACACACATTAAGCCTGATGTGTGTGAGATCCAGTACTTCAAATAAATCACTGCCTTTTAATAAAAGAGAATTGTACCTCAAGCTTTACTAGCAGCTGTTTTGTCAAGTTCTGCCTGTCAGTCAGTAATGATCCTTTTTACTGTCCTTAAGATGTCAATGCCATAACAGGCAGTGTCTCCTAAATCAGGGGTTTGCTGGAAACATCTTCTCATCTATAGGTCCTGCTCAGTGCAGTAATAAACCAGCTTTGTCAAAGCAATTACGAACTCACAAGAGGACTTTGCACTGCTATTCTCCATTAGCCCAGCTAGGGAGAGAGCACTGATTTCAGCAGGTAAGATCCTCATGTATTGTGACAGAAGACATAGGTGCTTAGAGCAAAGATCTTAAAACTCAACAAACAAAGTGACAGAAAACTTGAGCTGACTGAGAGGAAAAAGTGCTGCTTAAACCTCAGCTACATTTATGTATTCTCAGCTGCAAGAAAACTTAAAACTTGCAGCCTCTCCTTTAGGTGTAGGTAAGCATCAGAGCATTAGCACAGAGCAAGAGAAACTCTCCATCCAGAAAATGTATGTAATAGACAGGAGCAAAGCAAGACAAGCCTACCATCTCAGTAAATGGTCCAAACTTTAAAGGCCTGAATCATTTGCAGCTATAAAACAACTTTTCAGTGTTTTCAAATAGCTATTGCAACCATCATTATTCAATAACACATCTTCCCTTAGCAAAAGAGGAAAAAATAATGCTGGTGCATAGAAGATATATGATATATAATGTGAACATTATTAAGTACCTTATTTAAGCATTAATCTTTAACCTTCACAAACTTTGTGACAGCATACAATGATAGTTGCTGGAGGCAACACTTTTTTTCATACTCACACAACAGCATTATTTATAGCAGCAATGCACATCTGAACAACAAAGGAGCAGAAAAGGTAGTGATGAAAGATGCATTGTAACAAGCAATAAATCATACAGCACTGAATCATTGAATGCTAAAGAAAATGAAACTACCTGAAAATAACGCTGTGATTTAGCAAAAGTCCTTTAAGATGTGCTTAATGCTAAGTACATATTTGTTTCTTACTGAAGCAGTGAAAATGAAGCTTTTACTTAGAATTAAGTATGTTCTTAAATGTTCTGCAGAGTCAGTATCTAAAGGATGATGACATTTATGGTGATTTCCATCTAAGTCTACAGGATAAACAATGTTTTCAGGGAAATTCATAAAGCCATCAAACACATAGGCACATCTCAGTTGATAACAACAAATAACACTGACAAAATAAACTCTATTAGCATTCCTTTCAGATTGTATAAGCTGCATTCCTGTAAGCATTCATTTTTCACCTTCCACTAAAGTGCTTTTTCTCGTGAAAAACTGCTTTAGGAGACTTAAATATATCTAAGAGCTGTTACAGATAAGCTGTTCTTCTTTACCCATTGTTTTCCTGCCTTTCTAGGGCACCAGCTCAAGACAGTCAGGAAACATTGAATTTATATGTTCAGTCTCTATCTTTGCAGACTGCCTGTGATTTTCATACATGTGGAATTTTTTGTGTGTATTGTGTGTGTGCATGCATTTGTATTGCCTTAAATAATATTTAAGCATCTATCTTAGATTCTCTAAGAATTCTCTATAATCATCACTTTCATTTAAAAGCTTTGTTCATCATGCCACAAGCATCTGGTCTTTACAATATTGAGCATAATTACTTTTTCACTGCTTTAAGACAAAAAACCTCTAATAGTAAAAATTATCAAAGTCTTAGGGCATATGGCCTATGCAAAGACACAAAAGAACAGTTTAATCAGGAGAGGAAACGAGTGAAGAAAGACATGGAACCAGTCTTCAAATCCATCAGTGTGGGAAGGGATATGACATAATGGACACAAATGGCAGAAAGGATTTTAAGATGGACATTAGGGGCAAAAAAACAAAAATTCTCTAGAGAATGGAAATGGCAATGGAAAACTCTGAGACAGGTTGCCTGGGGATTTAATGTAAGCCCATCCCAGGGTTTTTTCCAGTTCAGCTAATGAAACATCCATCAGGAAGGGTTTAGGAATATATTTGTCTTGCCATGAGGATAGGAGACATGTCTCTTGACAGGTGGGTCATCCATTTTTTGTAGGTTTTTTTTTCCTAATTCCAGGGTAAAATTTAAGTAGAAAGTAATAGAGAAAAGAAAATGGAGGAAAAATCACGCTAGTTTCTTTATGCCAGACTGAAGAGATAGATTCTACTTTGTTCTTGGAGAGTTGTGGCTCTTCAGAGCACCCCATAATGATGCACATATTTTTATCATCTCAGCGTACAAATCAGCTGCCTAGATGTCCTGGAGTCTTACAAAACACCCCACAGGGTTGGCACAGGCTAAAATATTTCCCACAGATAACTTGACAGACCTCTACAGCCACTAGGTAATTTCCATTCATTAAGATAAATGCAAAAGCACCTCCTGTGTGTTACTGGAAGCTTGCTCTCTGCTCAAGGGGGACAATAGGTTTCCTTGCCATTTTCGTGCACATACATATATATAAGTTTTAGCTTAGCAAAACTAGCTCCTGCTGCTGGTCTTTGGTGATGTAAGGCAATATATCTGACCGTGGGAAGCAATCTTTGATACAGAGAGCATCCTCATTCATTAAATTAGTTTCAACCTGAGTCTATAATAATGTGACAGCATCTTCGCAATGAAAGCCTTTTGACTCATACTCTCTCTTTAAATGCCTGAGAATCCAAGCAGCTGCAGAGGTCAGCATCAAAGTGTGAGTTATAAAATGAGTTTCAGACTCAGTTATATAATGAATCTGAGCACACAGCCTCCTTTGCACAGAAATAAAGCAGAACTCTATGAATCAAATGAGGAATGGCCAGAAGGAGAAATGTTTTCTGGTCTTTGATGTAAGTCACTGGTATTTTTCAGTTTGAAGACCCCATAAAAGTTTTCCAGTGAAGCTGTGTACTGTCTTCAGTGAATTTCAGCCTCTGTTGATAGCTTTGCTTTGCTTAGTACTCCCACTGACCCCTTAGAAGTTGAAGAACATAGGTATCTGTGAATTCCTTAAACTCAGCAGAGTATTAAAAGGAAACAAAAATTATCTTCTTCACAGGCCTGCCTGAAAATGCTAGCAATTACCTTGCTGTTCTGGTTGCAATTAAGGAAAGTGCACTCTGCTCTGTGTAAGTAATATAAAATGAACAACCTTTTCCCCTCAAAGACACAACACCTAAGGATGTAAGAACGGGTGTATTTCAGAGCAGAATTAGGCTCCAAGTAAGATTTCTGCTGGTAGCTTTTCCTATGTTTTTATATTAAATTCATTTCAGAAGGCTACTATTCCAATATCAGCTGAAATCAGTGATATTGATATTAAAGAAGAATAAAGACCAAGTAGGTGCAGGATTCACAAGTTATCAGTTTTCTGTGAACACTTAGCTAAAGACCAATACATTCAGGGCAATTTTGCACATCTGCTCTATGCTCAGTACTTCTCTAGTTAACTCATTCCAGCTGCAATTACAACAAGCCAAATTTAAAAATTATTTCAGCAAAGTTTTCTTCATTCAGTGTGAGAATCCGTAGGACTTCAGCCACCAAAGCCTGCAACCTTGTTTGCAACCCTGGAAAGAACCCAATGCAGCATTCTGAAGAGCTTTTGCAAAGAACAGAAATGTTCACACTTCAACTATCAGACATTACCTCTCCACATGTTGGTGCTTTGATCAGCCCGTTACAGCGACATGACAGAAGTGATGTACAACACAACATGGCATGGTAGCTATTTCTACATGCTTTGAACAGCTGCACAAAACAACACACTGGAAGGAGAAGACAATGAGACTTGCTGTGCCCTCATCTGAGGCTTTTTACTGCCCATTTATTATTTATACCAAGCTGTAAAAATGGTGCTTGGCAGTTCTAACAGGACTGAAATTATCTAAGTGAAGTGATGGTGTTATCAGCAGTTGACCTTCCTGCAAGCAGGGCATACCTTATGCATCTGATCTTAATTTAATAAATAGTGTTTTATTTTCCAATAAGAAAAACATTATTGTAATTTTCTTCACTATACCTCAGGATACATTTTAAATGTGGTGCCATTTTATTTAAATGTCGCAACCTATGTGCATATTTGACAGTTTTCACCCAGGAGCAGTACAGAAATATTAGAGATCATTATAGAACTGTTTAATTTTTAGAGGGAATGTTGCTGATAGCAAAAATATGACAGGCTAGCAATCCTTATTTATTGAATTTCTCTGTCTTGCTCTGAAAGGGACATGCTTTCCTAATTCCTCTGCCGTCTTTAGCAATTCACTTCAAATTTACTCAATTTAGAGCTTTTCCATTCACATACTGGGTCAAAATCTAAACAGAGCAAACTTCCAGGTTCATATCCAGGCTGCAAATTCTATTTGAAGATCCTCCATGTTTCAACATGTGTTTTATGCTACTCAAAATCATTTTCACAACCAATTCCTTTCATCCTTTCAAAAAAAAAAGCTATTTTAAACCATTACACCATCTAGGTCTTCTCTCTTTATGCAAACTGCCTCACTCTTCTTCTGGATCTTTTCATGAGTAAGGATTTGGATATTTTTCTTTTTGCTTTTGTTTTTAATCAACACCTCATAGGAGATCTAGAATCAAAATATGAATTACCTTCTAACAATAATAAAAAAAAAGTTAAAAGGCCATCTGAAATATATGGAAAACTTCCCAATAAATTCAGTAGGGTGACAATTCCATCCTGCAAAAACCAGCATATTTTCTAGTCCATGGATGTGGTTTTAGACACGCATGGATATATTTTCTTCTCTAGGTTTTAGACATATATATCTTTCTTAATGTCTCCATCTACAATCAACACACTATTTGATTTTAAAATAGTAATAGGCACTGTAGAGGGAGAGATATTAATTAACCATCCAAGAAATCCAACAAAATCCATCATTAAACAATTTGAAAGCACCTTTTAATACCACTTAATATTCTCTTAACAGATAAAACTGTGCATGTCATTAATTCTCTCCTGCACTCAGTCCAGTTATTGCACATTTCTGACATAACACTTTCTCTGACGAGACAGGGAATCCTTTCTGTACTTGGACAGCTGTGAAAGGCGTCTTAGTTGTGAAAGAGTGAAGCATCTCAACATGGACATCAGAAACTCCTATCTCTTAACACTTGCCCTGCCACCATGTCACTGTTATAGAGTTGCTAGTGGCCAAAGAGAGTTTTCCACAAGAGCACTGCAAGTAGGCAGGTACAGGGTTCTAAGCCAATTGCCACCATAACAAACAATTTTTCAATTACGAACTATTACCTAGCAGAAATTTTTTTAAAAAAAGTTTTGATTAATTTTACATTTCTTAAATTGTTCTCATTTTGCTATAGATTTTTTGCACATCCCTGACAGTTTTTCTCTCCTTATCTTTGTAGCTAGTCTATAACTGTTTTTTCACTTATCTTTCCCAAAGAACAAGGTCTACTGTTATCCAGCTTCCATTCTCCTATTCTGATCTCTTCGTTTCTAAGAAGCCAGCCAGAGAGTAAGAAAGAGCACAGTGAAAACAGTATTGTCAGAAAAAGGCACTGTATTTTAAGAATAGATTGGCATTTTTTCCATTAATTTAAAAGCTATCTAGTCATAACTTCAAAATTGAATCTAAATCTAATATCATGAAGCATCATCTTTCCAGTAGTTTTCCTAACCAGTCTTTTTCTTTCGATGTTTCCAACTGGAGATCATTTTAAGGTAAGGTAAACATATATAGCAATACCCTTCTGCAGAAAAGAAGCAAAAAATACTCACATGGATTCTGTCTAATCACATCATATTTCCAATATTTTTTCAGAGTTTTTTTCCACCAGCTGTGTTAGCTTAAGAACATATTCAAGAAGTGCTTTTTATTATCAGGTTTTTACTATAATATTATATTTATTTTGGGGGGCATTTTCATTTTCCCCTCTTTTCTTTTACTCACTGTCTTCCTGGTTAACTTGAGGTCTGAAGTCTTTTTAAACTAGTTTGTCACAGCAATTGTCTTGCTCCTATTATTTTATTTACTGAGCATGTCCATAAAATCAAACACCCAGAATTTAATAACGAACATTTATTCTTTGTTTAAAAAAAATATAAAGGAGTTAATATTCTAAATTAAACCGACACACTCAGCTTTCATTGAGATAATGCAAGCAAACTCAGGAAATTCTGATACTTTAATTCTCCAGATTGAATCATCAGATTTCTAATTTTTCAATGAAAGGCAATGTTTTTTTAACGAATGAGCAATAGAATGACATTCAGAAAGCTTCAACTGAGTAACCTTGGCAATGCAACCTTGGCTAAGTGTAACTGTAGAGCTTTAGACCTCAGCTGATTAAAAGCTGATCTTCTCATGAAATCTTTAGGATATATGCAGAGAATTCGAGCTGCACTGTATTGTAATGCAAATGTAGCTTAGTTAATTATAATGGAAACTATGTTTTATTAAACTGCTACAGAGTTTTTGCATTTTGCAAAGCAAATATAAAGTAAATGTTTTGTCATGATTCTCTCCTTTTCCATTCCCTCTAAATCCACTGCTATAAGCCAATCTGTCAGAATGTAGTTTATTTGTGTGTTTGCTCAAGCAACAGCACAAGAGAGCAATGTTAATGCTCTGCTCTCTTTGCTCCATTTCAACTGCAGTTCTCCTCTTTTAGGTTGCAACTCTACTAAATAGTTTTCAAATGTTTTTAAATGAGGTTTGTGTGAGAGGCAAGATACCCCTTCTTTTCCACATGTGGAAGTTTTTTTGGTATTTATTTTCTCTGCCCACTCGTTTTAAATTTCTGACATGGATACACTCACCTACTGAAATTGTCACCACTTAAAGCTCCTGAATTTTATCTCCCCTTCTGTTCAGGGAGCATGTTTTTATACAACCCTATACAATGAACTAATCTGAAGTGTCAGATGCAACTTATTTTGCTCCCAGGCACCTCTTTTCCACCCATGGCAGAGAGCCAGAAGGGTGAATGATTGCAACACCATTCCCAGGACTGTTTCTAAAGACTGCTCAGAGACCATTCTGGCAGCACTTGTGGCCCATAGGGGACCCACCACACTGGAGCAGTCCATTCCCAAAGAACAGGACGTCTAGAAATGATCCATGCTAGATAACTTCTTGAAGCACTGCAGCCTGTGGGAAGAACCCACAGTGATGAAGGTTTGACTCCTATAGGTGGAACCCTACCTGAAATAGGAACAATATGAGAGGAGGAAGGAGAAGACAGAAGAGTTCTCAACAGACCACAATCCCCATTCCCCATTCCCATGTGACACTTAAGGAGTGAAGGGGAGTTGGGACAGAAGTTGAGCCTGGTAAGACTGAGGTGGGGAGTAGGGCGAAGGTGATTATGTTTAATTTCTCATTATCCTTCTTTGTTATTAACTGGCAATAAATTAAATTGCTATTCCTCAAGGTGAGTCACCCATGAGAGTGATTGGTAAGTGACATCCTTATCCTTACCTCAGCCCAGGAATTTTTTCATCTTATTTTCTCCTTCTGTTCCGCTGAGGATGAGGAACAAGTGAACAGCTTCATGGGCAAATGACAGCCAACCAAGGTCAACCCATCACAGGCAGAGAGATGAGTGGAGGGTGGGTGGAGGGATCCTGCTCTACCTGCTTTCATCTAGAGATGCATGGGACTCGTTTTCTCCTTTTTGATCTGAGCAGTACCTGCTAATGGTGGGCATTTAAAAGCTTAGCTTGCTGGCTGCTTTGGGAAATGAATTTAAAAATATAGGACCTAAACAAATTAGTCCAACATAAAAAATAGGAAAATTCATTACACAAACTGGTAGACATTAGCTATTCTTAATTAGAGTTCTTCATTTTTCTTTTTTATACAGCTATGAATGTAAATAGTGGCTGCTTTCATGAAAATTAAAACCACAAGAGAACCTTAACACTCTAAGAAACATTTCCCTCCTCAGCTGCACTGGAAAAGACAAATTCCTGTAAGATGGCAAAAGCACATCAAAGGTCAGTTCTATCCTGAGAATTTGGGTAACTCAGAGCCTTGTGCTCTGCAGAGAGGCATTATAAGCTCAGATGTGCTAGGCATTTCATGTCCTTGAAAGAAAAGTAAAGGTCCTCCATGTGTTATGACAAGTATCGTTGGGCAATAAATATAGTTAAAATAACCTTTAATTTTGTGAGAGGCATCTGCACTTAAATTTTACAAGGAATTTGGCAGAAGCCACAGATCCAACCTGTCTCACATGCTGATGTGCATGATTAAAGGGGTGCAGGCTGGCCCAGCCAAGGAGGTGTGCTGCATTCCTACTTAATGTGTGTTACCGTTGCCAAGTAACATAAATTCAGGGCCGCAGTCAAATACTGCCATAAGTCAACAGCTACCCTCCAGCTAGGCATCAATCTTGAAATGAGTTGCTAAGATGCAAGCATAACCTTTCCATCATTTCTCTGCAATGGAATACTGTTTTGTCCCTCCCATCTTTCTGTACTTCTTTCTCTTCCCACCAAGGTATGGGCAAAAGAATGTGACATAAATATTTTCTGTCTGTCAGCAAATTTTTACACTGAGTGGTCTGTCGTAATTTCTTTAACTATTAAGTCAACAGTTAGTATACTCAAGTTCAAAGTTTTGGCATGTTGCTTCCTAATCAGCTGGTTGAACCTGGAGTCAGGACTTTCAAGAATTTCCTTCCTGCTCCAGTCAACCAAGCTGGCCGGGCTTACATGACACAAGGCTGTGCAAGTTTTGAGTCTCAGATGTTCAGCAAGAAAACATCTCTATGGTTCCCACTGTACAATGAAGATGAAGGGAAGCAGACAGAATGTCCTCTTTTCACCCTAAGGGTCACAAGCAAGCTCAGATTAAAAATAAGTTTTAAAAAAAGTAAGGAAAGGGAAAAGCAAACCCCTTTCACACTCTGCTGGTTTTGGCTGGGGTAGTAAATTTTCTTCACAGTGGCTGGTATGGGGCTGTATTTTGGATTTGTGCTGAACACAGGGTTGATAATATAAAGAGGTTTTTTTTATTGCTGTTATTTCAGGGATAAGACAGAACATTTTCTGCTGTCCATACTGCCGCACTGGTCTGGAAGTTGAGGGTGCATGGGAGGCTGGGAGCCAGGAGAGCTGACCCAAACTGACCAAATGGACATTCCAGATCGTGTAACATCATGAGGAGGGAAGAAGGAGGAAGGGGGGGACATTTAGAGTGATGATGTTTGCCCTGCCATGTCACCATTACTTGTGATTGGGCCCAGCTCTCTTGGAGGTGGCTGAACACCTGTCTGCCCATGGAAAGCACTGAATTAATCTCTTGTTTCGCTTTGCCTGTGTGTGCAGCTTTTGCTTTTTCTATCAAGCTGCCTGTATCTCAATCCACAGGTTTTTCTAGCTTTTACACTTCCTATTCTCTCCCTGATCCCGCTGGTGGGGATGTGAGCAAGCGGTTTGTGGGGTTTGGCTGCTGGGTGGGGTTAAACCACAACACACCCCTTTGGATATGATCAAGCAAAGGACTTACATCTATGGAATCTCAAAACACACAAAGTTAATTTGGCTTCAATAAAAAGGTAAAGACATGTTTATGCACCTCTGTGAAAGTCACTACATAACTGAAGGCCACAGGAGCCATCTTACCTCTACTGAAGTCAAGGATGCAAACAGGAGCAGTAAATGCCAGGATGTCTTGAGCCGGGATACCCAAAGGCTGGGATTATAAATAAGGGAGGAAAGAGTTTCAGTTTATTTAGGTTTAACACAGACATTACTTAATTCATATTTAATGGATGTAGGTTCAGTCCCCATCCAAGAGATGGAAATTGAAATGGAAATATTACAGGTCTTTTGACTATTTTTAGACTTCATAAGTAGCAAGACTTTAGCAACTGAAAATATACTTGAGAAATTCATAGAAAAATTAAGGAGCCTGATACAGTATATTTTTTATTTGCTCAGTTGTTTTACCCCTCAAAAATGCCTGCAACATGTGCTTACATAGCTGGACTAGACATAATAATTTTTGCTAGTTGATATAGTCAAGATGCATCCTTTCAGAAGTGGCTTCAGAAACTTAGTGTCACCTCTTGCTTATTGAGATTTGGTTCATCTGCAATGCATCAGCTGGATTCTTTTTCAGAGTGTTGAGGTCTCTGTATAAAGCCCATGAAACCTTAAAATTGAAAGAAAGAAATTTCAGTTCTTTAACTCTACGTTCAAGGTCAGCTATGTTTAACATTGAATCTGTGATGTCATTATTTTTGTTTTATGAGCAAAGGATGTCTATTTATGTGTGTGTTAGACAAAATTTTGTGCTACCACTACTCAAATTTTAGAATAGGACTACTATCTGTGACTACTATATACATCTGATGAAAAGTGTATGTTCATACAGTTTTTGCTCTTTATATTTTTTTTTCAATGACATTTATAAAGCTTCAGGAGAAGAAGCAACCTGACGGTTACAGCTGACCTTTTAATAAAATACCATGAGGTTCCTCATGGTACTATTCACATCAGAGAGTCCTTGTTGTTGTCTTAGCAGGCTTCATCACTTATCCTTTGGTGGTATCCTATGCTCATTTCTGTTTCAGGATGTGTATTTCAGGTCACTTTTTGTTGCAGTCAGGTGTTTGATAACATGGCAGGAATCCATGGGCAAAATGTTGCTTAAAAATTCTTTAATTTAAATGTTACTTGTAGGACAAAATAAGAGGGCTTTTTAGCTTGGTTTTCTTAAAAAAAAAAAAAAAAAAAAAAAGCCAAAACCTGTAATCACACTGTACATCTATCTTTCCAATTCTTACCCTTTGAGTCCACTGGCAACCTGCAGTCAGGGAGGGCTGGATGTGTCCAAGACATAAAGGTCCTGCAACTTCATGAACACCAGCTACAGAAAGTACTGGTGTCTTCACAGAGGACACACAAAGGAGAATGTTTTTTTTTTTCCTGCTGGAATGACTTTCCATTTTCCTGAGCAACCAAGAGGTCACCCAATATATACACAGATGAGTACACACAGAAGCTACCAAAATGCATGGTACAGCCAGCAAACTGCATGAACAGTTTATTGCACATGGTTTCTTCTCCCCAGCCAAAAACAGGAGAGCAGTGCGGTGAATAAAGTATGGTATTTAAGGAGATATACATGTCATGCCTTAAGAACTGTATGAGAGATTGCATTAATTTTAACTTTGAAACATGAAGAGAAAACACCCCCCTCTTATTTAAAATGCATCATCTTTAATGCCCAGAGAACATTCTGTTCTGCAACAGCACACTTATTTCTTTAGTCTTGAGGCAAAATGCTCAATCAGTAAAATCTCTCTTCCCTTTATTTTTGTTGATGATAATGACCATTGTCACTATTCTTATACATCTCAAGTGTTCGTAATTTCAGCATTTGTTCAAAGTTTCAGGTCCTAATAGCACTGAGTCAATTATTTTGCAGGATAATGATTTGTAAACACTTAGAGTGACTGAATCAAGGAGAGGACTCAGGAAGCAATTTGCTGCACTTTTTGTAGTAGTGACTATGAAATACAAAGAAGTGACCGTGAAATACAAAGCTTGTGTTACAGTATCCCTCTTGGATATGGATTTAACTGAGAATATGTTGTTGAGGGAAGAAGATACTTAGGATTTGTGAAGTGCAGCAGTTTTCTCAGGATGACATATTTGAGTGAGTTTTCACAGACTGGTTCCAGCACTTAACACCTGATTTTGCTTCTTTAGTTAATCACTGTTATACCTCTAAGAACATTCTTGGGAAACAGGGGTTTTGCCACTCTCTCCCTTACTGCAGCTCAACTATTGCTGTAACTTACACTGCAAGCACCATTTCATGAATTAACCAGAGGCTGGAGAGGTGTCTGCTTACATTTGCATAGAATGGAATTAAGGTAGCAATGTGGCTTTTTAATAACAAAAGGGGTCTGAGATGCTGCAGATCTTAATCTATACATGGTCCTTCCACTTCAAATCCCAGTGCTATACATAAGATTTTTCCTACCCTTATGGGTAGGCCAAGGGAGTAGATTGAGTAAAAAATGTCCTCCACACTGCATCTCAAGTGGCAAATGTGTGGCCATGTGCTTTTCTATATCACCTCTAGTGCATCTGTCACTCCTAGGATAGATGAAGGAAGCAGCCTTACTAGATGACATTAAAGGAAAAAGAACCCCATCAAACAAACAAACTAAAACAAACAACAAAAACCCCAAACAAACAAAAGGCAAACAAACAAAAACCAAAAACCAAACAAAACAAACAAAAAACCCCAACAATTAAAAACCCAACTGAACAAAAAAACCCCACAAACCCAAACTGCCAAAACCATCATTAAAACTCACTTTCAAGCATAGGATAGTTTTGAGGTTGGTTTTTTTTTGTTTTTTTAAATGCATCTGAGATGTTATTCCCTATACACACACACTTTCTGGTTTGGTTTTGGTAGATATGCTGTGGTCCAAAAGAAAAGCTGCCTCCCCTTTGATTTTCTGCTTTAACTCCTTGCTGACCTGTAAGCTGAGGAGTATTTGATAACAACTTCAAAAGCTGTGACTCACTGAACCCTGGATAAAGAGTTGGTCTTTGATCTCAACAGCCTTACCAAGGTTATCTCAGGTAAGCAACTGCCTCTTCCCCAGGCTTGTGGGACCCAGCAAGCAGCTTGTTCAGCATCACATCAAACTGCAGGCCTCCAAACTCTTAATGAGCTAGGCAGCATCCTACTTGCTATGCTGGTAGTATATACCCAGGTTTGCTGCCTAAACAGCCCTTGCTTTCACATTCCTCAGAGGACAGTCTAGACCTGCAGAAGCCTCCTCAGGCAATTCACTTGACAGCTCTGCTACAAAATAGGATGGTGCTGGATGGGGCTTTGAGCAACCTTGTCCAGTGAAAGGTGTCCCTGCCCATGGCAGAGGGCTTGGAACTAGATGATCTTTGAGGTCCCTTCCAACTAGCCACAATTAGTACGTCAATTATCTTTCTCTCTCTCACTGACAAGAGATAGATCCTACATCCTCCGTCCCATTTAACCACAGTCTTCCCTCAAGACCACCTTCACCTGAGAGACTTTGTCTGTTCAACACCTAGCATGTGACCAGCAGATCAAGAGAGCTATTTCTGCCCCTCTGCCCTAGTGAAATGCTGCATCCAGCTCTGGAGCCCCAAACATAGCAAGGATGTGGACCTGTAGGAGTGAGTCCAGAGGAGGGTCAGGAACATGAGCAGAGCTCTGGAGCACCTCTCCTATGAGGACTGCCTGAGAGATTTGGGATTGTTCAGTCTGGAGAAGAGACTTTATGGCATCTTTCCAGTACCCAAAGGGAGCCTTCAAGAGACCTAGAGAGGGACTTTTTACATGTAGTGACAGGACAATGAATGGCTTCAAACTGAC
The DNA here is from genome assembly GCA_013400175.1 of Phainopepla nitens. Taxonomy (NCBI): domain Eukaryota; kingdom Metazoa; phylum Chordata; class Aves; order Passeriformes; family Bombycillidae; genus Phainopepla; species Phainopepla nitens. The sequence goes on from VXBQ01017037.1 coordinate 429,534, forward strand.
AGACGCCAGGTTTAAATTAGATATCAGGAAAAAATTCTTTACTATGAGGGTGATGAGGCACTGGAATAGGTTGTTCTGAGAAGCTGTGGATGCCCCATCCCTCGGGGTGACCAAAGCCAGGCTGGATGGGGCTTTGAACCATCTGGTCTGGTGGAGGTTGTCCCTGTCCGTAACAGGGATGTTGGAACTAAATTACCTTTAAGATTCCTTCCAACCCAAACCATTCTATGACTCTGTGATTCTATGTTTGATCAAACAGCACGTAGGAAGGTCCAGATGTGGCTACCCAAGAAAGCAGCCAGATCACAGCTCCTGTCTGCATATTTTTAATTAAATCTTCAAACACCGCATCCTGTATTTTCCCATTAATTAAAATGCATAATTTCATTAAGCATGCAGTTGAGTCTCAGTCATCACCAGCAGTATGTGTTCACCTTAAACCATGTGTCTTCAATTGCTGCGCTTGACCACTTCCAGCCTCCATATCCCCAGTGCACAATACTGCAGGCATCTCACACAGAACTCTCATTTTTCTGACAAGGTCTCAGTCGTTAGCCTGTTATCTGCCTGCTCACCAGTTGCACTCCTGACAGTCACGCTCCATTACCTCGTCCATATTGCTGTAATAATTAGCCTTCCTGTTTACAGACATGTGCAGCATTGCTACAACCTGTACACATCTCAAGAAAAATTCCAGGCAGGTAAAACCAGACCATATCCAAACCTAATGCACAAGCAAGAATACAATAATCAATTGACATCTTGTGTTGGATAGTACACATCTATCAGCAAAGATAACAACACTGTCTTTACTTTGATTGTGTTTCACATTCACAAAAGGACCCTAAGGAAACACATTTATTGACTTGTTTATTTATAAAAATACCTGCTTTTACATGAGTTGAATTTTTCCTTTGTTTTCTTCAGTGCGTTCTAACAGCTCTGTATGACAGCACAGAACTTGAAGGGGCATCCTGGAGGATCACTGTATCTGATCCCCTCCTCTTGCAGGCACAGCCTCATACTATTCCTTTTCCAAAGTATTATCCAGTTAAGTCTCAGATATGGATTTTTGCCCCCACTACTATCACAAAGCTGGTTCAGAATCTCAGGCTTCTGGTGTCTGGGAATCCAATTTGCACCTTCTCTTTATTTATTTACTTTATTTTAATAACCATTTGTTTACATGCCTCTGTTGGCACTTCTCTCAGATTCGTCCTTCTCATTGGGAACTTAACATTCATGAGTATTGACATGCTAATGTGTTTTTATTTTGTTTGGCTAAAGAAACAATGTCCTTTTATGACACTGTTTGAGAAACAATGTCTTTTGTGTCCTCTACATTGGCATCAGGCTCCTCATTCCCCTCATCAACACTTCTGTGACTGTCCCGGTATGACTTAGTCTTTCCAGAGGAAAGACTGCAAGTTTACACATTCGTCCTGATAATATCTTAAAGTATCTTTTCACATGATGCAAGCTCCTTCCCTGTCTTTGTTGAAAAGCTACCCTGAAACCTATTGGATTACTTATCTCTGTTCCTCTTTTTTTTCCCCAGCTAACTTCACCTTTTTCAAGCCACCTTACCACAACTGAACCATCTAAATATTCCCCATGAGATCCTGAAAAGATCTCATGGGGAATATTTTTCATTAGCAAATCCCTGCTGAACTTACAGAAGGGAAAATATTTTACATTCTGAATTCTGATCAGTGGCTTTAGCGTCCTCCCACCACCCAGACCATGGCACACAAGGAGTAATCTTCCGTAATCATGCACAAAACTCCAGCAAGTTCAGCACATAAACAATAATTCATCCTTGCACCCCATTCACCTCCCTCAGCTCTTACATGTTTGAAATACTTCCTCAAATCTGTTCACCTTCAGTTGGTGAAAAAACCTGTGGTATAAAACAGATGAAAGCTTCAGTCAAGAAACACTGGCGGGTGTTTGAGCTTGTGCCTCTGCTCCACAGGAAAACACAATTAAAGCTGATCCATTTGCTTCTGGATTACGGTTTCATAAGAATCCCCTTGGAAATTTCAGTGCAGAAACAGTGCCACAGAAAACATAAACCAGAATTTTCTTTCTCTGGCAAATTTCATTTAATGCAGATTCTCTACTCCCTGCGTCTTAAGAAATTCCTTCAGTTTTCACATGCCCTTAATGATACTTGGATAAAACCAGTAATTTGGCTTTCAAGCAAACAGTCTGTGTGGGCTGTTAGACTGCAGCAAATTGGCCTTTCTAAAAACCTCAACAGACACAGTGGGTTTTATCACCAATTAAATAAAGCACTTGAGCCATAACTGGACATTTCACTTGGAAAAAATAGTACCTTTGCCAGCACTGTGAGAAGAAATAAATGGGAGACCTCTGTAGAGCTTTCAGATTTGTGCAGCAGTTTCCTATACTACTTACTAGAAATCATGACAGACAGGGAAAGATTATAGGTCCATCTGTGTTAGCATTTTAGTTCAGATCAAGAGTGTCCTTTTGAAGTGAACCTCCCAATTTTTCCTACTTACCACATTTGGGTTCACATGGCTGAGCAGTCCTGTAGAACACAAGCTGGATGTCTTTCAAATAAAACATACCTGTAAGAAGCTTTCCACGACAGCCTGTAGGGCTCTCCAGTCACTGACAGACGTGGACCCTACAGGACGAGACTAATCCAAAGCATATCCCCCTGAAATGTGTGTACCTCGCCTGCTGAGTTTGCAGTGTCAGCTCTTCTGCTCTGCAGATCCACCACTACTATCCCACTATACTTACTGATGCACGTGGACAGCCCGGGGAAATCCAGATGTCCTGCTCCTCAGGCATTTCCCTCATGCTGCTTAGCTTCATTGCTGCAAATCAAAAACTTTGGGGCTGGAATTCAGCTATGCCTCAAGATGTTTGTTTTTTTCTTCAAATGCATCTGTGCCTGTTAAGGCAGCAATACAGGACTAAAAGTACTGTATGTACTTACCCACTTGCTAGAAATGTGGCATTTCTGCTGGATGTAACATGAAGCAGACACTTCTGAAGTTTGAGCAATTCTCCTTGCACACCTGGAAAATGAATAAAGACAAAGCGATAAACCAGAAATAACTAACATCCCTCAATCTGTTTCGCTAGAAAGAATCATAATACACAGTGAAGTTGGAGACGCATAAGCCTGCTCATCTTCTGGCCCCAGCTGAAAAATAGATGGCCATGCAGTGCTTAAGATCAGCCTGAAGCCTTCAAATGCTGAGAAGACTGTGTGTTTTTAAGTCAGCCAAGTCCCTTATGGACATCTCTGAGCACCCATTTGACTTGTGCTGTGTTACTTATTTTTACCACAAGGCTCAGAGGAATGAATGTATGTTCTGGTGGGTGTAACACCACGGCATGAACACTTCTATCAGAGCTCAATGAACAGCAGTTTCTGGGGTGAAGCACAGCAGCAGCTTAGAAGTGTACAGCAAAAAGCAACAGCTGGGCACAAGCCACGGAGCCTGATAATCCATACAAGAAAGACTCAGAAAGGCAGCATTATAAGGCACTTTTAATACCACCAATATGCCAAACTCAAAGCAGAACAGCTTATTCATTTAAGCAAGGGAATACAAATATAACACATATAAGCAGCTCACCACTGTCATCCCATCCTGTCACACACATAGAAAAACTAGAGCTACATGCATCTATCTCCTGCCAAGAACAGTCTCCAAGGAGAGATTACCATGTGCTATCATCCTGAAATGCATTAATTTGATCAAGGGAAGTTATTAATAGTGGCCAACTTCTTTAGCAATTTTCAACCTCATCTACTACCAGTAGATTATCTACAAACATCTATAAATCCCAGACTACTGATGGCTCTGTAACTCTTGATAATATTAGAGCTGCAGACAGGTTCTTGAGGGTATGAACAGCCCTTTTTGTCCCATTCTGATCTCTTCTAGTGACACTCCTACCTCTGCCTATGCCCAGGACCCCATTTTACCCCATGTCCTAGAGTGTAGCAATGCCAGTCTTCAGCTCCACGCAGTTCTGAACTGCTTGGCCGTGGCACCTGCTGATCCTGTCCCACACATGTAGTGTGGGCTGATGTCCCAGACTGGGCTCAGCCCATCCCCTTCCCCATGGAGGTGCCTGAGGACCCACACTGGAGTCCCATGATGCCCCAGTCCCAGGGAGCAGCTGGTGCATCCAGCACTGGTCACTCAGGATCAGTTCTCCAGGTGGTTCATACAGACGACTTCTGCTCCCTCTCAGCCCTTCGTGAACACTACTGCTATAAATACATTTGCTGATACATCCTTGCAGGATTACTTGCTTGGCAGGGACCTGTGTCCCTTTGTGCAGCATGTGACCAACTTTCTTAAAATAGCTCCATTGAGAATAAATGAACAAATTTTATTTACAAAACATTGAAAATGACAAGTAAAATTCAGGGCTCTGGGCCAAATCAAATATCATCCAGCTGAAAGTAAGTATCTAAAAAAATAAAGTGTTTCTTTAAAATCTCAGAAGTCACTGTATAAGGACAAGGGAGAGAGGAAATGTTTCCACAAATGAAATTTGAATGTCAGTCTGAGAACCCTGCAGAAAACTGGATATTTCTATTTTCCCTGTTCAGCCTAAACAACCTGGGAACAGTCTAATTGTCTAAGAAGTACTGCCAAACACTGAGAATTAATTCGTCAATTCTGAAAATCTTGGTTTGCATCTGGGAACTTAACAATATTAAGACATAGGGGACACAGGCAAAGTTAACATCTGGGTGGCAGAATCATTAATTCAGTGATTTTTTTAATGGATACCTAATCTTTTTTCTACTCATATTACATGAGGGTTGCCATGTACAATTCCAGGACTTGGTGAGACTCAGGTGGGACACCGAGTAATGTTACTAAAAAGACAGCTCAGTAAAGGTTGTAAATTTGCATTTATTTGGAATAAAAGGCAGGATGTCTTCCAGAGTGCTGTACGTGAGCTTTGTGGCAAAGCAAAGACTAAGCTTTTCTAAAAAGTCTGCAGTAGGATGAACTCCAAGAAAACATTTAGCTTAGGATAAAATTAGCAAGTATGGTCAGTGGTGAAACTGATGAACACATTAAGAGACTTTTTAGGAATCTAAGCTCAGCTGGGAGCTGTATTTAATTCCCTTCCATAATTTATAATTAGCCAATGTTCTTCACAATTCTGCTGCTGTAATTAGTGCATGCATTCGGGGAAAAAATTACTGAAGGTACGTCTTCATGAGAAGACATTTCTAAACGTCTGAGTATCAAAGCAACAGTGAAAGAAACAAGGGTACTTTTCCCATGCTGCGTCTGCAACCTCAGCACAGAGAAAGCCAAGTGTCCATGGACAGCTAGGAATTATTGGGAGACACCATCTTCAATGTGTCACTTGGCTTTCTTTTCCACCACCAGCCCTCCCATCCCCTGTTTTTCTTAGGTTGTTCCTATCAGTAACCCCAAAGGATATATCTGTCAGCCTGTTCAGAAGCTGAGAAAATAAGCTCTCCTCTGAACTCCCAGCCAGCAGAATTATAGTAGCCAGAAAAGAGTCTTTAAATGGAAACAGGAGAAACACTTAGTAAAAGAAATGTCTCCAAATTAATAATGGCTGCGCTAAAAAGTGTACAAGAAAGTTAGCTTAGACCAGAACTAGTATCCTAGGGAAAGAGTAACAGTCTGTTTTAACAATTCCATGGAATCACAGAATTGCAGAATATTCTGAGCTGGAAGAGACCCGTGAGGATCATCAATATCCAACTTCTGGCTCAGCACAGAGCAGCCCAAAAAGTCACACTATGTGCCTGAGAGTGCTGTCCAAAATCTTCCTGAACTCTTTCTGGCTTGGTGCTGTGACCGCTTCCCTGGGGAGCCTGTTCCAGTGCCCAATCACTGGGTCAAAAACCTCCTCTGCTAAACCTAAAACTCCCCCTGACTCAGTTTCAGGTCATTCCCTTGGGTCCTGNGTGAGGATCATCAATATCCAACTTCTGGCTCAGCACAGAGCAGCCCAAAAAGTCACACTATGTGCCTGAGAGTGCTGTCCAAAATCTTCCTGAACTCTTTCTGGCTTGGTGCTGTGACCGCTTCCCTGGGGAGCCTGTTCCAGTGCCCAATCACTGGGTCAAAAACCTCCTCTGCTAAACCTAAAACTCCCCCTGACTCAGTTTCAGGTCATTCCCTTGGGTCCTGTCACCGGTCCTGAGAGCGAGGAGATCAATGCCTGCCCCTCCACTTCCCCTCATGAAGGAGTTGCTGACTGCGATGAGGGCTCACCTCAGTCTCTTCTTCTCCAGGCTGAACAGACTGAGTTCCTCATATAGCTTCCCCTCAAGGGCCTTCACCCTTCACTGCAGCTTCTGTGAAACCATTCCCAACTGGATAGGGACCAGATAAAGGTGACTGGAGAAAAATTTCTTTTCCTACATCCCTTTTTCCTTCCTTGTCCAACCTCAAAGCCAATATAGGAGAGCACAGACACCCACAAAGCCCCCACCAGCCTGGCCCGCTCCTGTCCTGGGGATGAGGAGGGAACAGGTTCACACCAGTGCCCTCTTGCTTGGCCTTCCCTTTGGCAGTGAGAGAGCAGTGATGCTGTCTTGCTCTGAGAGGCTCCCAAAGCAAGTGCCAGTCAGCACTATTGTTCCTATGGGGACCATCCTGAGGGCTCTGAGTGTCCATAAGTTGTACAAAACAATACTCAAGGAGCAGTATGTTCTTTAAAAAGAGGAGATATATTCCTACAGCATTCAGTGCATTGATATTTGCACCAAATTTTACACACAATTCAGGTTTACAGAAGATGAAACCTCTCACCTAAGGCAAAATGTCACCAATGCCATACCTGAGCTTTGGGACAGGAAGTGAAAAGAAATCGTTTTTCAGGGATTAACAATCAGATTTTCCATGTTTGATTCATTATTTTTTAAACTGATTTTGAGGATAGCTCTTTGAAATATGTATCTTAGTCTTTGTCACAAGCCTCTGCAATGAATATGACAAGAGAGTCAGAGTATTTTCTCTTCCTCTTCAAAGTATCATTAATAATGAAATAAAATCTAAAAAAGATTTAGTGTGCCAAACACAACATACTCAAAGAACAGAGTTGTATAAAAGTCTAAAATTTAAACATGATGTTACCTTGGGCAATACTCATAACTAAGTTATTTTATAGAGAGCCATCCTTATGTTCTCTGCATTCAAGAATAAATAACTTTAGCAAAAGTTACATGAACAAGGATATACATAGAGGTATACAACTTACTTGTTCATAAACTGCATAATCACTCATTCCCATCTCATAACCAAGTCCACAAACTTAATAAACTAAAAGAAAGAAGGACTGATAGTACAATTTTGCAGACAGGCAACAATGTACTGCGCTTAGGGTTCACTTTCATTGGAAGTGGCGGTCATTCCACAATGAAGCTATATTAGGAGAAGTATAAAATGTTATTGCTTCAGGCTTGTCTTCACGTTTGTATCAACACCAGGAACAATCCGGTCATTACTGCCACAGGAGTACCAACTCCTGCCCACACACAGAGATTTCAAACCTCCGTTTAAACCATATCACAAATCCTTCAGACAGGCAGAGGAGAAGCAAACTGATATACTTGCAGGACTAGAGCCACAGGCCATGGCTTGTCTTAGACTAATTAATCAGCTGTTAATACAAGTATTCTGTCTTGTAAACATTCCTTCAGCATGTAGCCCTTCTTTCTCAAGTCAGGGCACATTAGTGCAGACCCAGGTCCTGAGCACTGCAGCCAGGCAAGCCCTGTTCTGCATATCACCAAATGTAGGGACTGCAAGAACAGCTCATCTTGAATGAGGTGGAAAACTATCATAAAGTACCTGTTCCTAGTCCATGCTCTGGTAAATGCACCTGACTAAAACACAGACAATCAGTTTGTTATTCTTTCTGCTAAAAGAGCATTTTTAAGCTAATAAGGAAGATTTCAAGACAAATCTTTATGCTTTCAGTACCAACGGAAGAAAAGTTGATATATGCAAAGGCAAGATTTAAATATGTCATATTAACTCCAGCCTTTAAATATTAATCTACCTCAGAGTTTTAGTAGTACAATTGTCTTTATCCTCAAATTGCTATTTATGAGTCAGTATGTTACCAAGGGATACCATCCAAAGGAATCTGTTTCAAGGAGGCGAATGTGTCGCTGGATCCTAATCTTGATTACCAGTGATGTGTTTCTGTGAGACTGCATTCATGCAGATCATTCCATGCATTCAGGAATAGCTGGTTTGCACTCCTCTGACAGTTTCATTTGCTTGCCAAAAGGTAGAATAACCCCTGTAGCAGATTAAAAGTGATAAAGATTGATGCCAAGATGTTATAAGTGCAAAGAAATCTTCATGCAGGTATGATCTATTTATAGCACCCATCAGAGACCCAGGAAACAGGGGCAGAAGGCTGAACCCACATCTACAATAGCGAGGAATGTGACCCGTGGGGGTAAGCCTGTAGAGTGAAACACTTGATGCTGAGGACCTGATTTCCCAACTCTACTGTGCTTGGTTTTACTTTCAGACTAATGCCCATTTGTGGCTGAAGTACTGCACTCCAGCATATATTCAACCTTCATTTCCTCTTGAAACAATACAGCTCATAAGCTCTAAGGCCACCCCATGGTACAAAATTAAGTGCAGGAAGTGTGGGAAAACAGGAGGTTCATTTAAAACTTCACTCTGATCCAAACAAAAACACTAATCTAAGTGGACCCTTAGTGCTTATTTAATGCTAGCAAAATGCAGCTTTAGTCCATGATACACTCTGTGCCAGGGAGAAAGTGTATAGGAGAGAGAGGCTGGAATAGAGGAATCTGCTCAGAAGTCTGGCCAACTTGAAAATCTTTCTGCCAAGAACTGAAGAACTAATCAAACAGGTCACAATGGCATCATATATCTTTTCTTCTACTGAGCTGCCCAACCTTTTTTTTCTTGTCATTTATTGCATTGACTACTGGTTTTGTTTTTATAGAAAAATCACACCCGATATCAAGGATTCGAAGACTGTTGGGAGAGGATACAGCTGGGAGGGAATAAAATTACTTTCAATAATCACACTAGAGGAAAGGGGCATCTAATTCTCCAACAGAAAGAAGAGCTTTTAAATTAAAAGATGACGTTGGAAGCAGAGCAAAAGGACACAAAATGGGATTGAGTAAAATGCCTGGAAAAAACAAGAGATTTGTAATCATTGGAGAACTGGAAATGCGGAACTAGCAGCAGAATCCAGGACACATTTTTCAGGTGAAATTTAATAATTTTCTAGTGGAAACTGCCAGACATCATTGTCTACAATGCTGGACTACCATCATAAGGTCCATCCTAGTTCCATAAGAACTGCATCAAAGCCCAAAATCAGTAAAGGACATGAGGGAAAACTCATCCCCACACAAAAGGAAGTGCTCTTTCTGCTCTCAAAGTGGAAGAGTGGTGGGTTTGCATCTTGTCTATGATGAATGCTATGGCCACTCAAAGCACAGCATTACACAGAACTCTTCACATCTCAGAAGTCATTGTCTGCCCCCTTCTTTGGCATACAGATAGATGTTCATGGGCTCAGCTCCAATTTTGGACATAGATCTCTTGCTACAGAGTTTATTACTCCAGCTTGCCAAGGAGCAGATTACTGTCTTTGGGAATAACAGTACTATCTTGGGAACATGCAAATGCCTTTCCTTGTAAACTGTAAGCTGCCACATATCTGCTAAGATTTTGACCAGACTCCCAGCAATGTCAGTACCTAGCAGATCAATGATCTGCCCTATCTCAGAAGGCTTTCAAGAAATACTGCCTGAAGATTAACTCAGCTCACATGTCCTACTTGCTTTCAAATGCCCACAATCTCAGATTTTACCCATACAGAAAACTACCAACAACTGCTTATGGATATATAAAAATCCCCAGTCCTTCACTAATAATTTGTTACAGTGTTCCTATGGAAATGGAAAGAGATCTGTCCTTGTACTTCGAATTAAAGAGATGCACTGGACTGTTGTTATGGAAATGTTTTGCATTTTTTGTAAATGCCAATTATATGAAAGCAAAAACCAGGCTGAAACAGTATAAAGGTATTTTCTGCACTGTAATATTTCAAAGGGATATATTGACAGAAAAGAAAAAAAAAAGAAAGCAAATCAGGAATATATAATTGCTAGATATGGTCTGAAGTAAATGTCAGAAAGGAATCACAACACAAAAGGCATAAGCTAAACTATCATAAGCTTCTACTTTTGCTATTTTCCTTTTCAAAATATTGCTCTTTATCAACTTGGTTTCATTCAGTTGTTGCACACACACACAGAGAACCATGATTTCTGTGTTTGGTCAAGATAGAAAATTGTAAACAGTATGCTAATATTACTCATATTTTGTTTCATACAAAATCAAATAGTTTCACTAATGACGAGAAGGTCTCACACTGTTTTCTAGGGGCACACTAGTGCAGGCTTTGAAGAATGCAGTTTTGACACATTGTATTGCAATGCTTTTATTTTAGAAAAGCCATAGTCCTCCTGCTTTCATTTTTATCTTTGCTTATAGATAAGACTATTCACTGACTTCTTCACAAATTCTTTCAGCTAGTCTGAAAGCACACATCTTTTCGCCAAACTCCATACAGGCACACACAGTGCTAGTACACAAATACCACAGCCCTTGCCACCCCTTTGTAAGTACATCTGGCACCCATGGCAACCTCATGACTAAGAAATTAAGTGCAGTAATACAATATTACAGTCACTATTTTAGGGAAAAAGATTTTTTAGGTCAAAATGAGGCAGGCAGCTTCAGAGTCACATCAAAATTAAGTCAGTAATGAAAGAAATCATCACCATCACTATTTTGATCTCATTAAATACCATTACCAACCTGATCTTTGTAACAATTTCTATTATTCAACTGCATATTGATTTTTGTCTCGGTTTTGGATTTCAGTACTTTCTTTTTCAGTATCCTCTTCTTCCAAAAGAATTAGAATCAAATCAAAGCACAAATTTCCTGTGTAGGCTCATGCTTTAATATTCTACCAGTACAGTTTGCTTTTAACCACCTTTCCTTCCCACTTCCATCACTGCTTTTCATTTATCATTCGAAAAAAACATGCTTTTGAGAAGCCATAGCATTTAATGGCATCATTATCAGCACAGCTTTCTTCTAGCATTAAAATTTATATTTACACTGGTAAATATGCGAGAGAGCATGCTGGAGTGAGAAAAGGATGTGTGCATATCTTTGTGTGTGTGTGAGTGTAAAATGAATCATGGGTATGGATGAGCACAGGCAAACTTTCTCACAGTCCCTGCTTGTGGGGACATCCAGACCTTCCTGGCCTCTTTGGCTGATGATGCTCTTATTTCACTAACAGTTTTTGCCACATGAAAGTGACTCTTTGCAAGCAGCTTCATGCACGGGGAGATCTCAGAACAGCTTCCAAGGGAGGTGATGTTGGATAGCAAAGAAGAGCATCTGTGAGCAGACAGAATCCTGCTTCTCCTGGGGCCAAGTCCATGCCCCATGTGCTGCACCACGTTACCAACCGTTACCTTCAGGTCACTGAAAGGAGATTCTTCAAACCTGAGATCCACTTCTCCTCTGACAGCAGCACAAAAGTAACCGGGGCTCCCTGCAGCGCTCTCAGAACAAACTCATGTTTTATGATACACATGCCCCTTCCTCCTCCCCCACATTTTGCAGTTGCATAGTTTCAGACCATAACTGTAACATATGATTGTTCTTCTGGGGAGCTGGAAAACCCTACTTTTTTCCAGTTTGGCTACTCAGTGTTGGATGCCATAAGCCTGCTAAAAAGTAAAAGGCATCAGTACAATCTACAGATCATTTTAACGTCAAATCAGTCTTGTAATACTCCAATAATGAAGTCTCATTTTCAAGAGGGACATTGTAGCAGATTTGTAAAGGCCCTCCAGTGCTTTAGCCCTCCGACATGTTCCTATCAGACATCTTTGAAATAAGAAGGCACAATAGTCTCATTAAAAATAATTGGAGTTGAGTATATAGCTACTTTGGAAAATTCTTCCAAGTACCTACCTGTATCTTTAAGCATCTAAATATCTTTAAAATCTGGGCTGAAGGGAATACAAGTCATTAGCATTTCCTGCCAAGCAGCAGTTTTATTTTTTAATTAAAGTAATGCTATTTCTGTTGATCCCGTTGGTCCTTTCAGGGACCAAATGCCAGAAACAGCAAATTCTAAATTAGTGCTGTGAAGGTGCAATGGAGCAGCACCAAAAGCTTGCTTAATGAAACCTTGCCCCCTGCCAATGCCCTTGGGACATGCAGCAATCAGCAAAGAAGGCAGAGAGGTCAGACTTTTCCTCCTGTCTAATTACCCTGTCTGCCACAGCCCTGCAGTATTCTAGGGTGTCATTTAAACCCTAAGACAGAGTTTTATAATCTGTTGGTGGTCTACTTGGGATGCCTGCAGTGGGACAGATTGCCTGGACTCCACTGGTGTGTGGTACCCATGTATCTAATTATCAGCACTGATACATGCCTTCAGGTTTTTGGATCAAATCACAGATGACTTGAGAAAGGTAGTTTACTTCTAATTTGCCTGAGTTCAATTACACCAACATATACAGCCTTGACAAAGGAAAAAGAAAATATTTTTCAGTGGGCATAATGGCATTTATTTCTAATGAACAATAAACATCATGCTGCCAGAAAGTTTCAGGGGAGCTGCTTGTAACTCCTCAGTGTTGGTAACATACCTTGTCCCTAGGACTATACCAGTTTCTAGAGACCCATTTTGCAAGGTTGACCCAGAAGCAGGCAAATAGTGAACAATGCTTGTATCACCTTATTTTAAAAGACTGTGAGCACGTATTCATCAAGAGAAAGAAATGCTAATAGGCTGTTTGATGCTAATAGGTGAATCACATTGTTAAGAAAGGAAAGTTTTAATCTTTCTAAAAGAAGGAGCTGAGAATTCAGTTGGCAGCTTTGCTGCCCATGGTAGCTACTGCACTGGGAGTGCAATGTACAGCTTCTCACAGCACTTCAGCTATACCATAATCACCTATAGGCACTGTAAATCCTTAGGGAGCTGGTCTTGGAAGAACATCAACTTAGCTTTTCTCACTATTGCCAAAGAGCCACCCCTCTCCTCCCTGCTCCTGACATCAAAGTACACTACCACTTTTCACAACCAAAGAGTTCAGCACCAAACACTTCCATGTGGCCCAAAAACTCAGTGAATTCAAGTACAGATACATAAATAGCCACGCTATTGTTTCTTCAGAACAGTAACCACCAACACACTGCTGTGATGGTTCAGTGCATGTATCCAGATTAAAGCTTTGTCACTGCAGAATTGTTGACCACCTGGCCGGTAAGGATTCAGTCCACTGAGTCCTGCCTAAAAGCATTAAGTGCCTCCAATTTTTGCACAGCTCTACAACCTTAACAAAAAGCTTTGAGACAGAACTCTTAAAATTCACCTTAACCTTTCAAAATGGATTTGCTAATAAGTAGGCTCAGATTTGTTCTCTGAACTTCCCAATCAGTTTAATCTTGCAATGAGGCATATTTTAAAATAACCTGGATATCTCTTCTTTCGTTCCAGTTTTCTTACCTTTGCTGTAAATATCCTTCCTCTGTTAGGTAATGAATTCTGCAGGCTCAACTTGCAGTAATCAGTAAAGCATATGCTACAGTGTAAGCTACAATACAAAACAAAGTACAAATTCAATATATTCAGGGAAAAAAATAAATACATCAAATGAACATATGTTTCCTTTCAGAGACTTAGCAGCTTACTTGACTTGACTACTTCTGCATTTACCTTGGCTTTTAAAAACAATCTACCCAAGACATTCCAGTGCACATAGCTCATGGCCTTCAGAGAGTCCAAATTCACACCTCAAGGAAGGGATGTATAAACTAAACTTTTACAAGTGGAAGACCAACATATAGACAGATTAAGTATTCATTTGGGAACTGGGAGTACTACGCAGCTACTCCTTACCCACCTGCACTTCTGCTTGTACAGATTTCCTATTGACCTATACATAAAACTCCAAGTGTCTTCTTTTACCCCACTGGTCTCCTGACTTGACCCCTTCCATGGCTAACACCCCTGCTTTATCAGTGCCAGGCATTTCCTCAGTGTTCCTGCCAAAAGCAAATTACTCCCAAAGCAACTTTTTCTCCAATAGTTTAGATTGAAATTTGTGGCCTCATCAAGTGGAGATCTGCTGATTTGACTCAACTACTTTTTGTGTCTTCACAGTCAAGGCGTGATCAAGATGGAATTACCTCGAGAGACCTGTAAAACAGCCTATCAGATTTATTATTTTTGTCTTTTATGCTTCGTTGTTTAATATTTTCTCAGCCTCAAACAATCGATCCCCTTTCTTGCAGGCGTCTCAGTAAGGAAATCCAATTCTTACACTGTATTAAAGTAGCACTTTAATATGTCAATATTGCCTGGAATTGTTTTTATTGCACAATAACAAATCTTCTGGAAAAACTAAAATCTTGCCCAGTTTATTTATAATCTGTAATAGTCTGTGTTTGAAACTACAAGAAGTGTTGAACTGCATCAATGTCAAAATATAGTGATAAAAATTAAGTACTATTATCTCCACTTAGATAAGCAGAGGGCAAGGCTAAAGAGCTCTGACATGCAGAGATTTTTGTGATGCTGATGAGTTCATACAAATTGTTATATTGATTGCATTGATGAATGCAGTGGTGCAAGTTCAGGGGAAACTGAACTGAAAATCTTAAACATTCTTTTGTTCTATCACTCTGAGGTAGGGTTTATTTTTCCACTAACGCGGTAAGCAAAATAGTTTCCCTGGTTCCTCTTTTGCTTTCAGCTGTGACAGGTCTAGCCTAACCAGGTTTCATTTGGGGATTGAAGGAACTGAACATCTCCATTTCCAGGAGATGTTGGCTACTGAGCAGAACAAACATTCATCCTGCTAATGCTACCCTGATATGAAATGCAACCTCCAGACTAAAGAAAAACAGGTTTGCAGGAAAGAGAAAGTTTCATAGAAAATTTTCTCCCCTCTTCTTGGATGTGTTGGATCACCTTGAGAATTCCTTTCTCTGCCTAGCCAAGAGAGAGAATCTAGATGAAAACTCCATCTGGACACTCAGTTTTTAAATGCTAAACTGAAGAATATTAGTCTGTTCCTTGGACTCACAGCAACTCATTCCTGCCAGGATGCTAAAGAAAGGAATAACAACTGGGCTGCAATGCTGGAAAAACCAGTAGCGGAATTATGTACTAGAAGGAGGGCCACTTGACAGGTTGGTTGTTCCCTGTTTATTCTGTGGCAATACAGAGAGGGGAAAGAAAACGAAAATATGGTGATCTTCTAAGCTGGAGAAAGAGTATGTATTTTACTGTTGTCAAAAGGAGAGCATGAAGTAAAGAGACTGTTGAAATGACAGGAATCTCATGAAAACATGCAAGCAGGGTTCATAAAAATACCCACTTTAAAACTTAAAAACTAAATTTAAACATTAAATATGTGCGCTTTTCTGTTAATCTTTTCTTTCACCTGCAATAAGGCAGCTGTTTCACTGAAGCAAATCATCTGCCAAAGGAAACAGCCTGTGGAAACCCTCTCCTAAAAGGCAGGTTTAAAATCAGAAAAAAAAAGAGCTGATGTGTAGCTGAAGTCTCTGATTAGAAGTATGCTTCCTAGTTTGAAGCAGCTATGGAAATGCAAGTGCTAAGCCCGGACACAAAGGCTGTCAGGATCCCTGAATTGCTCTGACAGCACAACACCTTTCCCCTCATGCATACAGCAAGAACAACTGCCACCAGAGAAGAGCTGTGCCAAAAAAAGTACTGAACTTCCTCACTTACCTCCTCCTGTGATTTTAATCTCACATTTTCACAAATTAAGCAGAGTCCTCTTGATTTCAGCAGGGACCAGATGAACCGCATCCACGAGAGCAGTATCTGAGTGTTAAACATCTGCCTTTCCCAAGTCAGCCTGATGAAATATCAAAGAGCATACGGACCATTTATTCAAGTAAAGGGTGTTGCTTTGGTTATAGATGTTGCAGCTGCCTCGAGACTACCTAGAAATTAACTGTTCAGAATTTGGATGACTTTAATTAGCCCTCCAGAAAGGAAATATGTAATCTACCACCATGACCATGAATGGGAGAAGTCAAGAAACAGCAATTTACACAGGGCTGCAGCTGCAGACATAAAAGAATGAGTGTATGTACAACACATGCATATTCCTACAACAAACAAACACTTGGGCTTCATATTTCAAGCCTTTAAACTTTGTTAAGACACAGAAGAAGCTGAGAGTGATGTCAAAACACTTTAGCTCAAATGGCTGCAGCTACTTAAATGGATTTCAAGAGTCTGTTAAGCTTGGTCTGAAAGTACCTAATACATTGCATACATAAAAATCACATCTTAAAATGGAACATCTTTCTCCCGATGAACATGGAACATCTCCAGGGCATTGAGCTATGTTTAAAAGCTCCCGCAAACTTTTAGAAGGGCTTTGTAATAGAAAGATACAGGGAAGAGCAGGACGAGTTCCCAGGGACCATGGAACAGCTGGGCCATGGACAAGTTTGTTCCACAGTTTTGTTTCCTTTGGAGGTTCAATATTTCTGAGCTTCTTGGCAGGTGGATATTTTAGTGAAATTATCTTTGTGCCACAACAAAAAAAGGCAGGAGTGGGTTAGCATAACCCTACATATGTTCAGGAGCAAGAACCCTGCCAAATGTGATATGGATGAGATAAAATTGGTAGTACTGCTAAGCTCTCATTTTTTTAATTCTCTTGATTTTTTTTTTTCCCCACAAAATTTGACAGAGCTCTGGAAAGTGTGAACATTTGAAAATGGCAAAACCTTGGAAAGGAGTGCAGTTGTTAGTCTCTGGTTCAGGTAATGATTTTAGGTCTCGTTTTCAGACTTCAAATTTCATAATTATTTCTAAAATAGGCATTTTGCTTCTTCTTTGATTAAGATTTTCACATAATAACATGAATTAAGCTGTTAGAACATTAAAAATAAGACCGTGGAATATTACACCAAATACCACAGGACTAAAGATTTTTAAAAAGAGTCCACCACAGACTACACTGCTTGGGTTCCTCACACAGCACTGCTACTGCAACAGGATACCCCTCTGCCCTTCAGCCCCCAGTCCCAGCTGACTGGAGAATCTTCTTGGTAAGAATGTGCCAGATGAAATTTCCTCTTCAAAAGAAATGTTTCTGCTGGATATAAGCAACATTTTCATGACTGATACACCAGGAAAAACTGTTTAATTAAGTTACTGTGCTCACCTCTGAATTGTTATCTGATCCTAGAAGGATACTAAGATTGCACCATAATTAGATGCCACAAAATTCTTTTTCCTGAAAGCAAGATCTTCTGGAAGTTCTAGATCTTAAAGTTAGTTTGACAAAAGAGTTTTAGAACATCCATATTTGAGTTAGACTGTTCAACACAAATACTGGCTTGTCAAATAAATTTAATGTAAAAATTAATGAAATGTGGCACCTTTATCATGTTCACATAAAAGCCAAGCCAAGGAAGGTATTTAAAACCAGCCTGAATATAAGGCAGTTTAGAACTGATCTTTTCACTAATAATAATTATGTTGCACCTGTGCAGACTGTTGGATGTCAGCAGAGTTAAATTATTCTATGACTTGACAATGTAAATTTCTTTCCAGAATCTCCTAATACAAAATTCTGCCTTCATGCATCTACAGGTCATGGTCATTCCTAATCAGGCATTGCTACCTGAATTTCTTTCCTGCTAGGCTTCAAGGTCCAAAGCAATAACACTGAGCACAGGCAGCTACGCAAAACACGTAGAGTCCACCTGGGAGCTGAGCATTTGAATCTTGTTAGTTCTTTTGCTTCCTCAGACATTCAGGGCTGCATTTGCTTCTTTTCAGAGTTCAAGGCAGCAGTTAATTTAGTAAGAAATCATGGCATTACTTTGCCTACCTGCTACAAGCTGGGGTAGTCCAATGCTGCTCTGCCTTGCTCAGGGGTGAGCAGCAGTGGCCGCCCCGAGCAGCAGGGAGATTGTTGGAGGTGTAGAGAGACACTTCGGCATTGCTGCTTACCACAGGCAACTTGCGCCTGCTGGTGTGACTCCATCACTCTCCCTGGGTGATCCTACAGCGATTATTGCGCAGCCAGGTGCCAAAGTTTCTCATATCATGTTCTCAGTTGAAGGCGGTTCAAGAGGAGGGAGCCTTGTTCCTGCAAAGTATTGCCCTGTGAGGTAGCAAAGGCTGTTTTCGCTTTCATGTCATCTGGAAAAGGATTCTGGAGGCAGAGCACGACCTCGTACATTAACGATGGTTTGCAGGAACACTGAACTGTGAAGTGTAAAAATCAAATGCACATGCACCCAAAACCATGCCTGCACTTCAAGCTTCAAAGGGATGGACAGCACTTAGTCATTAATAAAGGAAGCTCAATAGAGGAAGATTAAACTGCATTTTTTTAAAGAATTACCAGAAGAAGGAAATGACAGATAATAAACAGTCAAATGTTTCCATTATGCCTGATTGGTCTCCAGCATCCTCTCTCCACACAACATTGTACAGCCCAGTATTTGCAAACCCTTCCAAAAACCTGGAGACAGTCTTTCCAGCATCAAACCTGGAAACAGTAACAATCTCTGTTGACTTCTCATTTTTCCCCTGGTTCATTCTGCTCATTTTTCTGATTACCAAAGCCTCATTTGGCATTGATGCATTTTGCATGCACAGAAGGTCCCGCTGGAGATGGAAGCATGTTCACTTAATTGAATCTGCCTGACAGATGTGACGCAGCAAGATAATGAATATGCAGTTGACAGATGTCTGTGCTATGTACATACACATATTAGGAAGCAGAGACATAGATTTCCTGTGATGGAAAACAGAGTGAGCTGCTCATTGGATTTGAGCTCAAAGTTGTTGCAGATCTGTTTCATTTAAAAGAATGACATAGTTGGAGCCTAGGGAGAATTTGGGGTAAGTTCAAGACCACCAGCTGAATGAACTGAGACTGTTTGACACTTGCTCCTGCTAGAAAGGGTCTTACTTTCCCACTCAGGCTACAGAGCCCTCCTATCTGCTGCTTTGCAGAGATTCAGGCATGCAGTGCCTGCCCCCAGGCCAGGGCTCAGCAGGCAGCAGAGCCAGGACAGGGGCTCCCTGCTGCCAAAAGAGAACGATGCTGCATCCACATTTTTTGGCACATCATTTCCTGTTCCTGCCCATATGGTCCTGCTTCCTCCCCAGCTTCAGCTCTGCTACTCCTCAGGTCCTTCCAGGGACAAATCTATCTCTTCAAAATGGCCTAGCTTTGCAGTGGTATGGCCCAGGGAACATGCCAGTCTAGCTGCAAAGAGTGGGGATCATTTCATTGTTTATTCTGTGCCAGTGAGCACTGGTGGGGTGTTCTGCAATTTACACCAGAGACAACAGAACTGCAAGGAGAGGCTGACAGGGAGCATCATTACAGGTGATGGCAGCAAGGGGATTTTGACTGGCAAATGCCAAACCCAGCTTTCCAGTCCCATATGTCGTTGTGCAAAATCAAATGCTGTAAAAAACAGGCTCAGGCAAGCACTGCAGATGAAGGTAGTATTTTAAACATCATCAGCAATGCGGTAAGGTCACCACTAGATTCATAGTGATTTAAAAGTTTACATGAAAACTACCAAAGGGAGTGTGATTTATCACAGTATCTGGCAATGACTTCCCCCCCACACGATTTTCTAACAGCGGTGTTTTGATACTTGCTGTGCAAAAATTAGGTCTGCAGACTGGAAGTCCTTACATCCTTTGACTGTATGTCAGTCTAGAATTTCCTCTGGGACTCTTCAGAGCATTCAGAGCCTATGCCAATTTATTGCGCCAATGCCAAAGGCATGAGAAACTTGGAGCTTCTCCTGAAGTGCTGATTTTCAATGAAAATTGGAAAGTAGTATGAAATTCAAAGTGAAAAATACCAGATCTGTATCTGTAGCAAACAAAGCTGAAGGTTATGTGAACAGAACTGTGATAGGCTGGTCTCTTTCTCATGCACTTCATGCAGTGCCAGCCATGTCTCAATGCTCCCAAATGTTCCCAGATTCCATCAGCCTCATGAGGATGAGAAGGTGATTGGCACCTTGCAGGACTGCGCAGCCCCTGTTCAAGAAGACAGGGAGCAAATGGGTGGCAGGTTTTCCTTCATCCAGATGGGATGCTTGTCACGTGCCTTGCCATGCAGAAAGCACAGGAAATTCTGGGCCATTTGCCATGTAGCTGGAAGTCCCCCAGCAGTGAAGGCAGTGAGGTGTATGTGGTGCAGTCATGGGGGACTTGGGGGATTTCTCCTGAATCACATAACTCTACCAACATGCAGGAGGCAGCTGTTTGTTTCTCAGATAATTAAAATCAGTCACATAATTCCTTAAGGAAATATAATTCCCCTTAAACCAAGTAAATAAGAGAAGAGCAAAAGGAAATCTTGTGGTTTTTGCTGTTGTTTTTTTTTTAAATAGGGGAACTGCAGCAGAAAGCTATTAGACCTGGATCAGGCCTTTCTGTCTTCAAAACTACACTGGTATCTCAGCCTCCTACACAAAGCAAATCTTCCTCACACCTGTCTGCTTTTGAAGTCATGAATCCCAAAGAAAAGCAACACTGACCAAAGGAGAGAGCTGTTGGTGGCTGAGAAGTGGTACAGCAGAAATGCATGGGTATTACTGCGTTCCCCATCTGGAGTGCAAATGGACATGGCTCTTACGTGGCCCCTTGAGAGGCAGGTGAGAAAAGCAGCTTGTCCTTGATAACCTTGCTTCCACCTGGCATCCATGTCTTTTTGTCCTAGTGGGATTTTCATTGTAGAAGATCCCTCTCTGAGATATTCCTGTGGGACACCAGGTTCTCTGAAGCACCTGCCACACTAAGCAGGCATGGAGAAGAATATACAAAGTTCACAGTATCATAGGAGAACACTAGGGTAAGCACTAGGAAAAGGTACTGGGATCTGTATCCACAGTTACACACAGCTTTGTACCTCCACAGATAGACATATTTTTATAACAAATTTGTCTAGCCCACAAGGCTTGGAAGTGAATCCCGAGTCTCCATCATAATCTCAGTCATGGATCATCAATTATTTGGTCATTAACACCCTCAGCTGCCATCTTTTTTTCTATGGTTTTCTAGTGGAAGCTGCTACAAAAAATTGTACAAAAGATTGATCAGAGTTTGGTCATGTTTGATCAAGAATGTTTCTGTGTCAAGTTCAAGTTTTGTCAAACTTACTGTAAGGCATAGATCCAATGCACATTTCCACCCAGAATGTTTTACTGGGCCACTAACTCAATTAAAATAGTATAACTACATCACATGGAGCAGAAGGTCAAGCAAACTAGTACATTCAGTTAGATCGAATGAAAGAAATGCTGACTTACACAGGCCCAGATTTATCTATCAAATGGCTGCATAGCATCACTTTATGTTGTTTAATGACAGCATCACAGAGCAGTTTCATGAAGATCAAGGAGCTTCCTCATCTATTTCCTAAAAATCTCAGTTTAGTGTTTTGGGCACTTTAACATTTTAAATACGAGTAAGACAATAACAACAGTAAAATGCACGATAAACTGTAGCAGTTAATCAACATTTGCACACATAACTGTCATCTAAAATGCTTTTGGATGTGTTCTAAGATTAGTACAATGGAAGGATATAAACTTGTACTTTGTGTAATTGTTTTCAAAGCTTGGTGGCATCAGAAATCAACATTCTGCAAAACTGCATGTTACGAAAAGCTTCTCAAATGAAAATTTTATGATAAAACAATATTTTATGTTAAAATATAGATACCATAATAAAACACACAGGGGCTTTCCCTGTTGCATTTCCAGGAGGGTCTTCAATCATGTTGTCATATTTGCACAGTGTAATAGTTTTCCCTTTAATTTGAAAAGGATCATTAGAATTCTTTCTGTGACCAAGGGATTTGCACTAAAACAGTTCTAATTAAATGTTTGGTGAATGTGTGCACTGTTTGAATAGTCGCTGAGTATCAAAAGCCTTATAATTAGTATTTTGCAGGTGTTAAGCAGACATGCCTTAGGGCTTTCTGGAAAAGTCAAATGATAGCAAAGCATAGACACATGACATTATGTGTCTCAGAACAGTCCCATTCTGACAAGAACTTGAGTCTTAGAAAGGCTTAGGTTAACGCAACTCCTGTTTGACAGGAAATAGGCAATCAGCACGCCACCACAGAGAAGAAAAGAGTGAATTTGGCAGTAGTCAGACTTAAAAACAGCAAGATGCCACCCAGAAGCTGGCTGTACTGGCCAGCAGAAAAAAAATAGTGGGCTCAAAGACTTGTTTCCAAAAGCACATGTCCCCATCTGGTTTTGCACATGCAGCACAGTAACAGCAGGTACCTTCCAGCTGTATTTCTTGGCAACCATTCAATTTGTCAACTGGAGGTTGTGCACCTGGTGCTAGAAGATCAATTTAAAATGTCAGCATACTGTCAACTGCCAAATTTCTGTTGTCAATTCTGGGGGAAAATCCACCCAGTACAATTTTTTTTCTATTTAAAATTACATTAAATAAACCCAAAGACTATAGTAACAATGAATAGAGGTGAAGGAAATGTATTTCAACAGCTACAATATTTTTCCTTCTCTCTCAATGCCTATGTCTCCAATAGACACAGACTTTCTACAGTTTGGGGTTTCTTATATTTCATATTAAAGATCCACTTACAGAAATTACTGATCTATGAAAGCAACAATTATAGTTACAGTTTTTCTCCTCAGACTATACATTTATGTACGCTGATCACCCACTTCATAGATAATAATATAAAACACTCCAGTAGATGATTGAAGGATACTACTTCTGTGCAAAGCCAGATGCTGCTGGGCTTGCTGCTCCCACAGCCTGGGACATGCTCTGAGGCAGCTGCTTATTCCATCTACTCTGAATGGCCTCAAGTGTTTGTGGACGCACAGGAAAATGACCCCGCTCATCGCCTTCGGCATGGAACCCTTTCAGTACCATGAGTTATACCCTTGGCATGATGCACTAAAGGTATGACAGGGATCCCATTTCTAACCCACAGAGGAAGGAATACATGCACTTTTTTGTGATGGCAAAAGTTTAGCGGAGATTATGGATGTGAGGAAAAGTCAGGAATAGGAAATGTATAGCAAGCTCTCACAATAAGGAGAGCTGTAGGTAAAAATGCTTTTGCTGTAGAAGTTTGATATGCAGTATTTTCCCACCTAAAATGGTGTATTCAACACATATATTCTTTTTGCCTGGATATTGTAATTATTCCTTTCTGTCTCTGGCATAACTTTCAGGTTTCACAAAAGCAAAAAGACATAGAAACTAGGTAAAAATATTACATCATATATTGTTCCAAGGTTCATTAATCAGGCATGCTGGTCTAGACAGATAGATTAGAAGTTATAACCTCCTTAACTGCCAAGTAATAATAATCTGCAGGATTTCTTCATCGTGAAGGGATTCTACAATCCATTTAATACTCACAAATACCAGAAAAAGATGAAACAAACAAACAAACTGCTTGAAGAGTGAAGAAATAGCTTAAAGAATGAAGAATTCACTGAGAAGTCAAAAGGAAATGCAAGTAGAGTTTCCTACATCTGTCTTCTATTCAATTGATTTCTGGATATGAAAAGTTGGTACATTACAGACAGTTTGGCTACTGAAAGTTTAACAAAACACACAATCTTTTAACATCTAGAGAACCAAGAGATGCTTAAACTGATCAGAGTTTCAGAACACTCAGATTTCCTCTTTCAATCAATCTTCTACCTGCTGAATTAAAAAACAGGGAAAAAAGAAAAAGAAGTATATAGTACAATGATTCAGAAGCATGCAGGAAGGGCACATAATTGACATCTCTTGTCTGCAGAAGCACTGAATACAGCCTTGACACCAAAATCATGAATAAAACCACTGAGAAAGATCAAGGGCAAAAGTAGTCAAAGTCTGCACTTCAGGGTATTTATGTTTCAAATTACATTCACAATCTCTGTTAACAAATAAAAAATTCAACATTGGTTCATGTAGAGAAGTGTTATTGCTTAACCCTGTGAAACCAGCTGTCAGGGAATGGGGCAACAAGCAACCCACCGGTAGCAGAACTATTTCCCGATAAAACATATTTTTTTACCCAAATACTGCAATATTTTGTGCCACAAGGCAGCATTTCAATAAGCTGCTTGAGGGGAGGAAGTAATTCCCTAAAGAGTGCAGTGCAGGTGTAATGCTAGAACAAAGAAATAAGCAAATGAATATAGTCTGGTTTGTGGTTAGAAATAGCATTTCTTACATGTAAGAGGAAAAAACGCATGAATTATAGTGTGATGGAAATTTACATTATGGTTTATTCTTATTGCTTCATAATAATTACAATGATACTAATAATAGCAGTAGCAGCAGCAGTAGTAGGAGCAGTAATAGTAATAGTGGTAGCAGTAGAACTTTAGTGTTAGTATTAGTACTAGTAGTATCCAAGATAAAAGTGAACATACATTTGGCAGAAAGTTTCAAAATACTAGTTGGTCTAATAGTATTTTAAAACCAGCTTGTCTAATGTGCAAAGGAGCACCTGCATTTATACTCTGGATCTCTCCCCCCCTCCAAGGCAAGACAGTCCCATCTAATCTGCCTACTGAGAGTGGCCCCTGGCCCAAGCTGCCAGCTGGCCCCTGCTCAGGAATTGTTTGGGAGAGGTCTGCTTGCCACTTATAGCTGTCAAAGGCCTTCCTACAAATTTAACAGTACCACAGTCTGTCTACAGTGCCCAGGACTAATCCCTGTGAACCATCCTCCTTCCTGTGTAATCAGTATCTGATTACAAAATAAATCTGCAGTTTTCAGGTTGTAAGAGGTGACTAGCAGTTCTAGAAGTATTAGTATAGACTCGTACACAGCTTACATTACAGGTCTTTTTCAATTAACTTATGCCTCCAAAATTCTCCTTCATGATGCCTTTGAATAGATAATAAAAGGTCTTCTGGAGGCATTCCATCAATATTTTATAAAATAGACTTTACCTTGTTTTATTTTTTCCAGTAAGATTTAATAACGGAGATCAAGTTTCATCTCCTCTCCTTAAAGCAGGTCTCCAAATTTGTTTTGTTAATAAGGAATCAACTAAGCTGACAGGAAATTGACACTCTGCTCTGGAGAGAGGCTCTCCTAGGGTTTGATGGCTATGTTGAGCAAACTATTCAAGTGGTGAAGGGGGCAATCCAACTGTAAACGCCTTTAAAAGCCCTACACTGAAAACTTTCCTTCTATATCCAGCAGACTTCCATGATTCTCATCCAGTTTTCTATATAGGGAAGGAACAGCTGTGTTCCCATAGAGCAGAACACAGCAGCTCTTCCATGTGATATTTAACAGACATCTTATGGGAATCCCGGCTTCACAGGGGAGAGGGGAGTAAGTCTGGGGCATGTCTCCACTTTGTATGAAAGGAAGTATGTCCCTCCTTTAATCACTAAAGGTCCATATTGAAATAAATCATCCCCTGGTCTACCTAACTGTTAACATCTTTCCCACCTCAAAGGTGTCTAACAAAAAACAGAACATGTAGTACTCTAATCTTCTTTTCCCCTCCTTTAATAGTGATTTCATTTATTCAAGACAGTATTATGGGAAGATGACAATAATGGATGACTTTAGTGAACACAGACAAGATTTTTATGTTTCCAATCAGTACATGGCAATAGTCCAGTTTAACTGTAGGTAGTCTATTAAGTAGCTGGAAAGCCACTTAGTTTTCTGGACAGACTCCAGAATTCCTCTACACTTAACATTTAAAACTACACAAATCAAAAGTCTTTATTTTCAATCCCCTCTTAGTCTGAGCTCGTTAACAACCTTGTAGGATTCATCTGTCCCTACTCCTGTGATGAGCCAAGGAAGTCCTAAGAATGATAAAATGCACACCCTCCACTTCTGGCTTAAACTGATTTAGCCCTGTGTACCACCAGCAAACCCCTCCTAGGTAACTGAATTTGGTGTTGTGGCCAAGTTATCCCTCATAAACTAAATGCTTGAATGAGCTGGGTCAGGTGTGGTGCTGCACAATTCTGTTGTGCTTTCTAATGCCATCAGTGCTAATTGTACCTTAAGCCCTCACAAGGGGTGTTTGTGAGTCAGACATCCTGGTGCCTCAGACAAACCTGTTTCCAAGTGCAGTGCAGAAAGCCAGACAGTCTGCTCCCTCGTCTATTTGCACACAAGTTTGTATCACTAGATCAGAGAAAATCTTGGGCAAGAACTGTGGTATAAGCTATCCTCTAATTAACACTCACACCTATCCAGGATATCTACCCAAACCCCTTAAGTTGAACATGAGAGACTCTGCATTCGATAAAAGGTAGGTGCTCTGGTTCAGCTTTTGAGGATACACAGAGACATCAACTTTTGAATAACATGGCCTGCAACATCCTGTATTAAAATTCTATTTGTACGCTTTAAAAAACCAGGGACCTTTTTCCTTTCACTGTGGTTGTTTATACTGCCTTTCAGGGGCTTTGTCAGCCTATCACTCTCCCCAAAAGAAATAAAAAAATCAGCAAACATCTAGACCTGATCAGACTTAGATCCTGTTTATAAGGCACTGCCTTTACTCTGGTTAGTGTTCTGTGAAGCAGCAGGGACTGAGCCATAGCCAGTAAGCACGGAGAAAATCTGCATGTCTACCTTGTGTTATGTATTATTACTTGTTGCAAGAGGATCAAGCAGAAAAGAAAGACTGTAGGACACCTCATTCTCATCTCATGGGTAGTACATATACATAAGGAAAGAAAAAAAATCACAATTGCAAATGACATCACAATTACTTTACCTTTTGAGACTGGGAGATGAGAATATAACTTTGTGATCATTAAAGCCTTTCTGGTAGAAAATCTGTTCTTCTGCATAAACATATTCTTTGTACTAGGGCTGAGAGATGAGAGAGTATTTTTACTCTCAATACCCTTTGCACCAGCCTTCTCAGTGTTGCTCAGGTCATGTCACTCATCTGTGGAAGCTGCAGTACTGTACAAGACTTATAACCCCAGCACAGACAACCCTGCCATCACCCTCTTCCTCCACCAGAAACAAGGAAAGAAACGCCAAGAGCAGCACTGAGAGATGTGCTCCTTCAGCATACCTGTTCATATGCATCAGAGCTATCTTCTTAGAGATTTCTCCTTTCAGTATGAAAGGCAATGGCAATTTGACAGATCTATAGATATTTTTAGTACTTCTCTGGGAAAAAATCTTTTTTTGACACCTTGTTACAATTATTTAAAGTTCTGCTGAAGACAGAGATAGAGAAAAAGACCCAGCACATAGATAAGATACATTTACCACCCATCTCATCATCATCACAGTTTATGCCTTTCACTACTGCCTATGGGGTATTTTATTAAGCCCTAACTTAAGAATAGGCCTTAAAAATGGCCTATTCTTAAACTAAAATAGCTGATTCATATCATCTAGTATTTAGACTAATTTTACTGTTGTATTCTATAAATCAAATCTCCAGTTTCATTGCATAAGAGATATATATCAGTGGCCTTAAAGGTATATTTTAAATCTGTTCACTCATATGAGGTGAGAAGCAGGCCCATGATGTTCCTATAAAAACAAAATGCAGTGTAGTGCAGAAGATATTTCTGTGAAAAAGACAAACACATTAACACATTTCCAAGCAGAGATGCCACAGTGCACCTGTGCCACATAGGTCCTCTGGCTGGGCAGAAGGCTGCTCTGGCAGGAACACTTTGGGAAGTCTTGACAATTATCCAGCCAATGGAGAAAAGCATTCTGAAGAGCTGCAGAGAAATCTGGGGCAGAAAAAAGAGCAGTAAGTTGTGTGCCTATGAGGGTGAATGGAAAAAAAATTACAAGCTGCTGGATTGGTTGAGCAATCACTAACAACACTCAATAATTCAGACTGCATTTTTTCTTTTTCAAAATCATTACATTTAGTAAGGTTTTTTAATCTCACACCAGCTTCAAATCTACTTTTATCCAAAGGCATTCAAAACTTCAAGGAGACCATGACTAAGAAATTATTGTTAGAACAGCAAGTCTCTTAAAGCAAACAAAAACCTTTTTAACATTTGTTCATAAGCAGAAGTAGAAAACAGCAATGAAATCTGCTGGGGGAGAAGAAAGCAACAACAGCAGGAATTTTCAGTTTAAGCACAAAGCATCAGCGTTAAACATTTGATAAGTCTCATGGTTTTGTTCTGAAAATAGATGAGAGGGAGTGTTTTCGTGCATGACTAGTCCCACAGCAAATAAATTCATGCTTAAAAATATAGCTTATGCACAGATGGCTGCAGAACAATTACTATGTATTAGTGTTTCTCATTCCATATTAAACTTGTGATGTACTAGAAACTCCCTCTTCTCCCACTCTTAAGGTTTCTCAGAGAGATTTTATTGCATCAGTAGTTCAATAATTATGACATGGCCATATTGCATTTAACCTTGTTTTATTCCTCCAAGTGCATATTTCTCTTTCTTTCTTTTTAACCAGTTTCTTTCATTTAACAAAATTATAGTCTTCTTGTAGTGATAAGGAAGTAGGCAGTCAGATGCCATCTGGCAATACAACATATGATGTCCACAAACATCATTTAGAGTTAAAAAAAAAAAAAAAACGCCAAGAAAGAAAAGAGAATAGCCAGGCTGTCTATCTGCAATTCAAACAGTAAATACCTCAAGATGCCATGCATTAACTGGAGCCTGTGGTTTTGGTACATGTACCATTCATTCAGCTGGCCACTCAGCCTGTAATGAGGACACATCAGATAACACTCCAAGGATTCCAAAAACAGATACAGCAATTCTGACAAAATGCAGACCTGACACTTAGATTACAGTTCTCTCAGAGCAGATTGAATTTACAATAAGGAAACAATTAGTGACACAAGCAGGCTTGAATATATAGACTCATTTTCTCTTGTTCTTTTCTAGAAGAATGTGAAAAGTAACACCCCTAATGCTATTATTCCTATTATGCTATTAACTCTAGAATGCTTCACTTTCTGTGCAAAGATTTAGATTTAGTTGCAAAAAATATGCTTGGTTATGGGATCCTTTTATTTTAAATTCAGTTTTCACTTATTTGGTCTATTCTGGGCACACAATCTATTCATATCAGTGACTTTTTTTTTTGTCTTCAAATTATAACCTGCCCAAGTGCTGTTTTCCCCACCTATCATGTTCTCTCTTTTTGTGATTAGCAGTCTTTGACAGCAGATTGATGTTATGCACTTTTACAAAGGCAGCCGAAAACCAGCATATTTTTTAGGTTTTTTGAAAGCTATGCTAATATAGTTTATTCTCCAAGACAGTACTATCAAACAGTTCTTTGGTTTTGCAAAATTGAGTCACCTTATGCCAGATTTGAAAATAAAAACCAATTTGGCTACTTATACTTTTATCAAAATGCTCTCTTCCTTCTCCCAGTTCTCAGGGAAGTTGAGCATTAGACTAACACTTAAGTACCACATGATACAGCTCTGACCCAGCTGGGTATTACCTGTCCGTTTAGACAACTGATCTTTTACCTGTGAGCACCCCAGAGCTCCTCCTGCTAGGGTATATGTTCATATATCAGACTGTAAATCATAAAGTGCACAAATGACACCACACTGGGAGAGGAGGCAGATCTGCTGGAGGAGAGAACCTCCTCATAAAGCCACCTTGACAGTGTGAAAAAAAGCAAGCCAACAAGGCCTGCATGAAGTTTAAAAAGGATAAATGCTGCACCTGGGATGCAGCAATCCCACACAGCAGTTGAAGGCACAGCTTGTGTGGTCCTGATGATGGCAACCTGGATGTATTTCAGACGGGTGTCCTTGCAGCAACGAAAGCACCCCTTGTCACAGGTGGCATCAACAAGAGGGCAATCAGTTAATCAGGGCTGTGATTATTCCATTTGGCACTTGTTAGGGCACACCTGTAACACTAGGTCAAAGTTTGGACTCCTCACTTCAAGAAAGACACTAGAAACTTGGAGGGGGAAGGGCCACCAATATGATGAGAGGGTAGTAGGACTTGACATATGAAGTAAAACTGAAGGAAGTGGGTATGTTTGGCATAGAGAAGTCTTGGGAGAATCTAACCACATTTTTCTGATACATGAAATGTAATTACAGAGGAAAGAGAATTCCTTTCACAAGGATGCATAAGGACAAAAAAAAAAAGCAATGGATGCAAATTATTTTGGAAGAAATGCCATATGACAAGGAAAAATTGTGCAAGATGGGGAAAAAATAAACACTAGAATGGGTTGTCCTATAGGGCTTGCCTTGCTGGAAATGGCAAGATTTGACAGGAACCTGAATAACTCAATTTAAGGCCCTTTCAACAAAAGTTTGGACTTTACAATCTCCAAAGGTCTCTGCCAGCTTCAGCTTTTACTTGGTTCTGCTATGCTGTGCAGATCTGTCGACTGGTCCACATTCCAAGGTGACAGACAGAAACCTCTGCAAAGAAACAAGAGTCAAAAGCAAGAAGATGTTGCTCCCATCTCTAACTAAGAAGGTAAAGCTCCTTAGCATGAAGAAATTCTTATTGCTATTATTTACAGAATTCCATACTAGTAACTTTTGATACAGGGTCAAAAATAGGCCAGTAACTATGTAAAAGTTGTTCCATATATCAGAATAAAATATTTTATGAATTTAAATATTAAAAAATTCAGGACAAGCACTTTATTATTTTCCATCTTTCACTGCCTTTGAAATGTTTACTTCTACTTTCCTGACTGCTGTCTTCAGATCTCAGGCGGTTGGGATTGTTCTGAACCCAGTATACAGAAAAGTGCTTTGGGCCCCCTCTCCAACTGTGACAGAATGCCTACCTTCTCTGCCAGGCTGAGCACGGCTCAAATAGCACCACATCCCCTTCTCCCTGCCTGCACACTGCCAGGGACAGAAATCCTAAGAGAGGAAGAGAGCCTGGGAGGGGGGAAAGGGAAATCAAACAGGTTAAGGAGATATTTCCATGGTAGTAAATTATTGATTACACTGTTCTCCCCTGTCTGTTAGCTGTAGAAGAGTGTCCAAAAAATACAGAAGTCTGTCTTGTGAAATAATCTATTGCTATCACACTTACTGCTCAGCACTACACTAATAAAATTGTATTTCACAGGACTGGGATTATAAAAGAAGTGAAAAAGAAAGAACAGAAGACACTCAAATAGGCATTATAGCTGTGGGCATATAAGTCACATTTCGTACAACTACCAAAGGATGGAGGGATGGGAAAGAAGTGCAAGAGTGAAATAAAAATTGATTAATGTAAGTAACTCTTCCCAAAGCTGTAAAAGGTTTTCAACCAAGTGAAAAAAAGGAATTATTGTGACAGCTACTCATGTGCATTCCCACCAACACTGTGCAGATGACAACCTGTGCTAACAGCACGTTCCTACACACTGCCCAAATTTTTACAGCTCCTGTTTGAATGCATCACTTCTTCCCCTATCTGTATGCAGAGTGTAGGTATCCCACATTGGATCGTCAGCTTTCCCACTGGGAGCTGGATGAACACATAACAAACATAAATACTCAGGCATTGCAGTCCCCAAGTCCCCTCAGCGTCGAGGCGCTCTTCAGAAGCTGCCTTGCTTTTTCACCACAGCATATTAATATTAAGCTGTTTGCTTAAAAAAAAAATCAATTCAAAAGAAAAGAAATATTTTCATTTATTTTCTCTCTTCCAACTAGAAATTATTCCAACCCCGGAGAGAAGAAACCCTATACATCTAACTGCCAACATAATTTTAACTTCTAAATTCAGCTTAAAAAAAATACTTATGGATATCAGGAGGGCTACACTCTGTCTTACAAATCTTACACATGAAGAAAAATGCCTTTACATTCCACCCCTAAGTCATTCCTGATGGCAATTAAAGCTCGTTTTATAACTGAAAATGTTCTTCAGTGCAGTCTTTCAACAATGCAGTTATGCGAGTCAGAATCATCAGCCTTGCTTCAAAACCATTTTATCCAGACTGTTTCCAGAGTACTGAGAAACCCTCTGATTCCTGGTTTAGCATGTAATACGGCTTTCAAGAGAGGCAGGAGCCCAGATCTTTACTTGGTGCCACAGATTTACACGAATGCTACTAATGCAATTTAAACGTCTTCAACGTTAAAACATTATCAGTACTCCCTCTAGTGGGTGTCCTAAATGAAGCAAACATTCCCTGCTGACTTCTGAGGAAAATATTTTATTATCTATAAAGTTTCTCTGAAAGTAAACATCAGGACTGCAGCTGTCAGAAAATAGGGTTGTTACCGAGTATCTCAGGACTTTTTGTTTCCTTGGAATGTGCAGGGGGCTGGCAACAACCTGCACTACACTTTTCGTGGAACAGGTAGGAGCAACCCAGATAGACAAGAAACTTGGTTCTAAAGAAGCAGAACTTACAGGCTCCGGTTTCCTTTGGATATGCATCCTGCATCCCTGCACAACCCTTCACAAATCCCCCAGTACTCAACATCCTCACACACACACACAAACTCTAGTTCCTGCTTTGGTCCCCCCCAGACCAAGGCAGTGCTTTGCCATGCTTTTTTTGGTTTATTCTCTATTCTACTGGCTGAACAGAGAAAACAGAGAGAAGGATGGAAAGTATTAGAGGACCCCCATAGCCAAAATCTGAAGGGGTAAGATTTTAGGGGAAAAAAGGTCCCTCTCTCCCAGCCCCCCCTCCCACTCAGAGGAATTGCAGGTGCTATCATTTTACCAGATTTACTGTCCCTTCATGAAATTCTGGCTGGTTTGAATGACCAAAGTAAATAAAACTTTTGTTGAAATCCTTGCTTTTTCATTAAGAGCAAATGATGAGAAAAGTGATGCAAAATTAGAAACACTAATTGGAAGCAGAGTATTGATTTGTGTGATCATTTTATACATTTTCTGAGTCAAAATTTAGCTTCTTTTTCCTCCTCTAATAGAAAAAGACTCAGAAAAGTACACCATGAACAGAGAGGAACCTTCTGCGTTTAAATCACTACCAGATTAAGCAATGGCAGCAAGTTATTTATGAATACAACTTATTTATGAAAACAACTTCCCAGCTGATTGAGTAGTTTAGAATATAGTCTTAAAAGATGTTAAGTTTTGAAGAGTTTAATACATGCTTTTAGAAAAGGAAAAAATTATGTGCTACTTTATAAAAATATCTGTATAAAGAACATATTCACGTTCTACATTTTAAAGCTAGCACACCATTATCTCATCACAGAGAAGCTACTTAAGACTAAAGCAGCATATTTAAGAAGCTTAGGTGTTGTGTGATCCCCTTCAAAATTTTTTGGGAAAAAACCATCTCTCTCAATATACTGATCAGGAAACAAGTCTTCTTTGCTCTGGGCTGCTACTAGTCCCATTTTTTGTGTGCCTTGCACGCATCTCCTCACCTTCAAGGACTCTCTATGTTATATCATTGTGATAGACCCACTACTGATCAGCCCCTAGGGAGGCATTGGTACTGGAACCTCCCTCATACTTCCTCTTTCTAAATATGAGATGGCAATAATATTCCAGTAATAGATATTATCCTTATTCCAGGTGAGCTGCTAATGTAGCTGTCTCAGCCACAATTTCAAATACAAATGCAATCGTTCTTTTCCAGTTATCTGTAAGGGAAGAAACAGCATCAAGAATCTGATGATGTAAAGTGAAAGGACACCAAAATTAAAATGTGAAACCAAAAACTTCGCTTTAGAAAGCAAAAAGGCAGGCAAGAGGAAGGGAAGATCTACATTAACTGTTGCAGGAAGCTGCTATTTTTTTTGTATAGTCCGTTGGCAAAGTGGCACAACAGGAGTTCAAAACCTTTACTAGAGAGACAGAGTAAATAACTAGAAGGAACAAAATCACAAGAATGAGTGATTTTGAATGTGAATGATTTCTAAAATCCAATCCAGATTCTCTTTAATTATCCTAATTAAGCATTTATCCTTCATTAGGCATCAGATATCAGACCATGACCATAATACTTTGATTTTTTTTTTTCAAGAATTACAATTCCATGCTGAAAGACACAAAAACCATTACATTTCTGTACTTGCACTTCTCAAGTTCTGTTATGAAAGCATCTACACTGGCAACTAGGACCAAGAAAACCAAAGTTTTGGAAATCTGGGTTTTTAAGTTCTGTTATAGTTCTCTATGTCCAGAGCCTACAGGGCCTTATGCACCTCTCACCTCTGGGGAGAACTGGTCAGATTTCTCTCACAGATTTTCAGCAATTGCAACACCAGAAGAGGGATGCATTTAAACTTACAGTCGAAGTGACTAAAAAAGACCCAGTAATCTGATAACAAAGAAAATGTGATAGACCACAGAGAATCTGTTTCTAAGTTACATTTGTCCAATCTATGAAAAGGTATTTGCCATTTAGCCTGCACAGCTGAGACACTCTGTTAGCTGTAAAACAAGAAATGTAAAATGCACGTCAGCATGCTAACAAATCTGAATGTCAAGAATCAAGTAAAAATAGAACAGTTTCATGAGCAAAGTGGTGACATTTATAGCATTTCTCATTAATTACAGGCCGTGGGGCTCTTTCATGAAGCTAAATGTGGGAAATATTAAGATGACTATGAATTTTTCAGTCACAGACAACAAACTAAACTATCAAAAAGATGTAAAAAAAGTGATACAGCCTTAAATAGAGCACCTTACCTTTCCAAATGGCCATTCTTCTGACCTTTTGAGGATATCTATGCAGTTAAGGCACACCCAAATCTGAAAAACAAAATACTTAAATAGACAAAAGAAAAGCAGAGTCATAAGGTTTTTGACATTTTTTTAAAATTCTTCTTCATGATCCAGAAAGGATCATGTACAGCAGGGTACAAGCTGACCATATACTGAAATCTGAAAAAACATAAACTGGGAGCGTTTTCATACAAACATACAAAGTCTTCTGGATATCAGAAAATGTGAAACAATTATGGAATCACAGAACCATTAAGTTTGGAAAAGACCTCCAAGACCATCGAGTCCAACTCTCAATGTAGCACTGCCATGTTACCATCAAACCACGTCCCCAGGTGCCGCATTCATGGTTTTTTGAACTGTTTCAGGGATGGTTATTCCATCACTTCCTTGTGCAGCCTGTTTCAATGCCTGAACACCCTTTCAGTGAAGACATTTTTCCTGTTGTTCAATCTAAACCTCCTCTGGTGCAACTTGAGGCCATTTCCTCTCATCCTATCATATGTTACTTGGGAGAAGAGACCAACTCCCACCTGGCTACAGCCTCCTTTCAGGGAATTGTAGAGAGTGATGAGGTCTCTCCTGAGCCTCCCTTTCTCCAGGCTAAACACCCTCAGCTCCCTCAGCCACTCCTCATCCAACTTGTGCTCCAGATCCTTCACCAGCTCCCTTCTCTGGACATGCTCTAGCACCTCAATGTCCTTCTTGTAGTGAGGGACGCAGAACTGAAGACAGGATTTGAGGTGCAGCCTCACCAGTGCCAAGTACATGTGGGTATCTGGTCTCTGAAGCCCACAAGAAAAAAGTCACAGTCACTCAGAATTTGAAGGCATCATTAACTTCCTATTCAGATGTAACTGAGCAAAACTTTCAGTGAAATCAGCAGGAAATTGTCCTAAATAGGCTGAGTAGCAAACTCAGGATGGAAAAATCAGATTTACTAAAGGAAAGAATAATGATCTGCCACTTACATAGAAAAAAGTTATATATACACATGCATACACACATAGATATTCTCAATAACACTCCAATGTAACCAGCATATTTGCATACATTGTAAAGGAATTATATAATTTAATAACAGGCAAAATGAAATCTTTTAAAATTGGTATTTCTAGATGTTTTGTGCATATTGCTGTATAATCTATATTACTGTGGGTTAAAAAAAAGAGTTCAGGGATATTTATTAAAACAGAAGATAATTCCCTTTCTCAAAATGGAGCATTTAATTTTGAAGAGAACTGCTTTTGGATAGAATATGCTGTTACAATGTTTTGCATATATTAACGCAAATCACAGATGCTGGAGAGAATTAAAAATCCATTCCTAGAGAGATTAATCCAAAATTAAAATTTATTCTGCACCAAGTTAAATAGGCCATACTGGGTCCTTCTTTGCCAATCGCAAATAAAGTGTAATTTCAGACTCTGAATTTCTTGTAGTCTTGTAAGAATGATGAGTGGTTTAATATTTAGTTGTTGTAATATTTTTATGGAATCCTTGTTATGTTTTCCTATGTGCTACATATGTACACACCAATTGTACATATTCCAACAACTTTATATCAAATTGGGACAGTTTGTAAGAAATGTTCCTTTTGCAATGTTGAACATTTCATTCTGGAAACCATTTTATCCCTTTACTTCAGATATTTTGTTTTTCATAGCAGTCCATCCTGCTGGAGGCTTTTGACTAATAAAATGAGTCACACTGAAATGCTGTAGTACCCCTTCACCTCTACAGAAGCACTTACACAAAACTTGCCCTTCTGTATCTCAAAATCTTTTCCCCCTTAAGGAGGAGAACATCATGATACATATTCACAGCGACCCTGAGCTGAAAGAAAATCAACATGTCCTGTAGCTGGCAGTTTTACAACTGTTGGTCAAAACACTCCAAGCTAAAATTGCAATAGTATTTGCTAGAATCAGGCTCAGTCTTCTTCCCTTTGAGGCGTCCACTCAAGTTCCAAATTTCAACCATTACGAAGAGCAGAAACCCACAGAGACAGATGGAAAAGTTGACCAAGAGGCCTCTAAATACACAGGGAAATAAAAGAGAAAAAATCTTCAGAGAGGAGACAGAATTTTATTCAGCATGATCAGAATATTTAAAATATTCACTCCAGCTGTAAACTTGAGTAAAGGAGGCTTCATTAATTTCTTGCCAGGGCCTTCAAATAAAAGCAGTTGAACTCCACAGGATAGAGGAATCCTCAATGTGCTGGGAAAAATCACTTGTATTTTCAGACCAGCAGAAAATGAGCCTGGTAATTATTTTGAACACCCTGATGGAGATCGCAGCAAAGCCGATGGCAATAATCAAGAGAGAAGATGAATTTTAACTCTGAGGGCAGATGGGGAGAAAGAAGGGAAGGCTTGGCACAGCAGGGAGAAGGAGTTCTGTGTGAAGAGACAGTGGAAACACAAACTGCCCTGCATGAAGCCACCGGCAGTACGTGCCCCTGCTGTTCCTGCGGGTGGATGTTTCTGGACATGCGGCTGGGCACCGCCGCCAGTTGCACCGAACAGACGGAAATGTGCACACCTCATCTGACTCACACACCCACCCACTCAGGCAGCTCTGCTGACAGCTCCTACCTTAAGAGCCTTTCTGACTTGTTGTGCTGCCTGTAGCCTCCCTTTACCTGCTGGAAGAATCCCTGAAGTGAAACGCTTACCGAACTGGGAGCTACTGCTCCTTGAGATGCGGCAATCCAGGCCCGATGGTCCTCAAAGAAAAACACTTATGCACTTGATGTACAGCTAAAGATAGAAACTTCAAAATAGATTACCTCAGCTTACTGTCTTCAAAGCAAAATCTCTTTATCTATTCATCTTTTGTGAAATAAGGCATTCAACAAAAAAGCCCTGCAAGAATTAAACCATAATCTGTTAGGAGTTATTACAATTTTTCCCCCTTGACAGTTACACTTGTTAAGAACTAATTGGTTTATGAACAACTTAAATGGCCTTTTATTATTCAGAGCAAAACTTTTGATACTTCACATCTAATAAAGGCAGTTTGTATAGATAAAAATCTTCAAACTTACCCATCTAAAATTTCATTTTTGTCATTCATTCTATGCAGTGAGTAAAGGAAACCTTAACACCAAATTCATGGAGGGACTGTGTTCTAGGAATGCATTTTAAACCTGTTCTAATCAAATTTTCTGTATAATCAAATGCATGGCTATGAAATTCTTGTTTACAGCAATGAAAACAATTTGGAAAGAGTAATTTACAAAGCTACTCGTCTAAAAAATAACAAAAGAAATCCTTGAATTTTTACTTTAAATGCTATAAACAATGTATATAGCCTTTTAGTAATGCACTATCAATGACTTATGGTTCTACTGAAAATTGTTCTGGTTTATTTCCTCTTGGTATAGGTAATTTATCAATAGAGGGTGGTCACAAATTCCTACCAAAAAAAAGTAGTTACTGTGTAGAGCTTCAGTTAAGCTCGCCCATACAATTAGAGGAGGAAATACAGTTATAAGGTGTTTGTAGTCAATATTTCATACCACTCTAATAAGATTTTTCATTCCTCTGTGGAAATGAATGTTTGACATTGTCCTAGATTTTAGACATTGCTTGTAATAAGTTTCAACAATCTCTTCTCATGGAATTTCCCCCAGTTGTGAAAAGTTTTTGTCCCCTTTTTCACTGAGCTGTCTCGAATTAGACTTTCTGGACTATCTGGAAGAGCCTCAGGGGTTAAAGTAGGCAAGTGTGGCTGCTGGGAAGTACCACAATACAAGACTGAATGAACTTGATATAGAATAGTATATAAATATTTTATGGCTACTAGGTTAACATTTTTAGTCAAGAGCTCAGGTGTGAGAATAACCTGAGGTTTGCACTTTGCACATGTGTGGTACAGCAACAGGGACATGTAAAGAGAGCAGCTTTGGAGCAGGACCTAAACTTCCTGATTCTGATTCAGAGCTGCCTACAGAGCCTCTATGGAGTCAGTCCCATAGCAGTAGAAGATGGATTTTTCAATTAAATTCTCATCAGACCAGTGTCCAGATCTAGCTTGGTTGCTTGGGCTGCTTTAAAGATGGATTTGTATCTGCTTTCCTTCCAAATCGAATCCAGCTCCTTAAGCCAGGAAATGTCAGGAGGAGTCAATATTATTGATTCATGCAAATCGATTCTTTGACTAATAACTTTGACTTTTCTAAAAACTGGAGGCTTTGCTTTTTGGAAAGTAATCTTAAAGACGTCTGTTTCTATCCTGTTCATTGTCTGCTTATAACAACCTCAAAGGAAGGGTCCGGACAAGTTTCTTCAGGGTCTTTCCAGAGAGCACTGACACAAAGCAGTCACATCTAACTCACAGTGGACACCACATAACATTCTTCTGAGTGAGGTACTCTTCCATCTTCCTCCTGTGAAACTGAATCACTGACAGTAAACCCTAAGCGCAGACACAGCAATCGATGAGCGATGGGAGTTGATGAGAGACCACTCCAAAAGATATAGCACAACTTTTCCTTTCCTTGTGAAAGGAAGCCCTGTGGTTGGGAGGGTTGCAGGAGACACGTGAAACATCAGAGCCCTGAATCTATTGTTCTTCTAATGATCTCTGATCATAATGCACATCTAGCAGGAAGAAGATCATTGTTTTGAAAGGTCAAGTGGCTCTATGAGATGCAGACAGGGCCTAGATGGTTTGCTGGTTACTAATGAGAAGGGCCAAAGGAATGCGTCAGCTGATACAGGCTGGTAGAGTATCTAGTATGTCACTGGAGTTGTGCAAGAAA
This sequence comes from Phainopepla nitens, assembly GCA_013400175.1. NCBI lineage: Eukaryota > Metazoa > Chordata > Aves > Passeriformes > Bombycillidae > Phainopepla > Phainopepla nitens. The sequence goes on from VXBQ01017037.1 coordinate 469,108, forward strand.
AGCATTATGTGAATTTATGCTACTAAACATCTAGTCTAAACACCTGCTTTTGTAAGCACTAGTTCATAAGCAGCTAGCCACAATAGGAATCTTCTTAGAAATTGCTTGTTTGGGACATGTTTTTCTGACTGGAGTAAGGAGGTGCTGTTTTTGATTCTGTAGTCTTGTTTACAAACACACCCGAAAGCAGTTATTTTAAACACAATTCAGTCAAGATTTCTCTTCAGTCAAGATTTCTCTTCAGTCTTACTCCCACATTGCCTTTGCTGGCTGTTCACTCACTTTCAGATTCCTGTCACACACAACCACAATGAAGCCAGTGCCCCAGTCCCTTTCCTTGCTGCCAGTTTGAAAGGACCCACCACAGAGCTCCTGCTCAGACCTTAATCATTCCTCTCTGGGCCATGGAACAGGGATTTCTGTTGATCCAAGTGAAATTGAACAAAGAAGAATAATCGCCTTTCTCTTTTCTCTGTATAAAAAGTACATGGCATAACTTTTCGTGCCACTGAGAGCTGAACTTGGATGTAGATTGAATGGCAGCTACCTACAGCCTTACAGGACACCCCAAGAACCAGTTCAGTATTAAAAGTAGATGCAAGAATTTATTCCTGTTACCTGTCTCCAAGTCTTTTGGAGTTTACACTTACTTACCTTCACTGATGTAAGTCTCTTTCTTTCTGGTTGCTTGGTGCAGTTCACTTTGGTAGAGTGAAACCCAAAGACAAGAAACAGCAGCTCTTAAGACTTAAAATTATATGGCACAATACCTTCTGCTCTTAAGAACATCCTTATTACACTCAAGTCCACACTACCATTTCCACTTTTGAGAAAATAGGGCAAACTTGTGAAATCTAGCTACATTTAGGCAAGCATTATAGAGACCAATCTTCGAAATAACAGGACACCTTTAATACATTTCTAAATTTCACCTGCAGCCAAGCTCTTTCCCCTCTCACAGTGTCTGAACATACTCTTCCCCAGCTACGAGGACAAGTTTTAGACTAGAAGTAATGGTGCAAACTAGCTTGGTTCCATTTTCAATTTTTCTTTTTTTTTTTTTTTCCCACTGAAACTGTCGTGCTGAATACACCTCCCTTTAGATGGATGGCAGCTTTGAAATCTCCTAAACACCATATGTTAGAATACCATTTCTGTTCAGGTACTAGTAGATACGGCAGTAAAATTTGTTCCTTTTAGCTCCTTCAGGGATTTGCTTAGTGGTTTTTCTAATGTTATTTTAGTATTAACCATCCTTTCAAAGAGGTTTGTGGAGAGCCAAATCTACATTTCTGTTCAGCTCTCAGTAGGATATTATTGACTGTGGTAGGGACAGAAGTAGCTAGGAGGATTTTGGCTCAAGTACTCACAGTATGGAAACATTGCAATTCCCCCTACCAAAAAGGAATATTCTGCTTTGAGGACGACAGAGACACTGCCTTCACCATTAAAATGTGCAATGCATCCTACACCATATGATACAGCCACAGTGATCCTGCTTCTCTGCCTTCCCCCATCCCAACTGAAGGTACACGTGCAACACACATGTGCACACACATTTGGGCTGACCTGACTCCATGCCTGCACCCTTTCAGGACTGGGAAAATCACAGTTTCTTTCTGAAGCCTATAAAAGATTTATTTTACAGTCTGCTTTGGCATTTACCCAATACTCTGCAAAATGGGACTGATGAAAGGGGAGTAGATGCTGTAAATTTGTGACAGATTAATATATCAATTAATCTTTTTCCTACAGCTTTGTAATTGTAATGAAGTAGCAACTTAAACAATAGAGTCTGTTGCCCAAGTTTGTTATTAGAAACTTCAATATTAGACTTGGCTTTCTCAGTGGCAAGAGAGTTAAAATGAGAGCAGTATTGATTATTGCCTCAGCAGCACTGTGATTGCTCACAGCAGCCTATGGAGAATAGAAATCTAAACAAAAGGAGAAGGTGGGCCAACAGCTGCAGATGGTGCTTAAAAAGACACTCAGTTGCACACAGGCTCCCAGCAATCTTGGCTGCAATCGCTTACTCCTCAAAATGTTCTTAGGATCAGGAAACAGAGGCTCCTTTAATTGTCTAGTATTACAAAGGTTTCAGAGAGAATTTGGCCATTTCTGTTTGGCAACACCTCAGATAAATTCACATCATTTCCCATTGCCCATAAACAATCATGCTGTCATATACCAGGGAGATGCATTCTCATTCCCTCCTCAGCCCCGGAGCAAGGAACAAGGGCCCCTTCACAGGGCTTGCACATGTAAGGTCCTGGTAGATCTTCAGCCTCTTTGCTGAATGGATGGCAGCTTTTCCATTCAGGTCTCAGGAGATCTGAGTCATTAATGGACCACTCACCTTTGTGCTAAAACCTGGATTCTGGCTTGGTTTAAACAGCAAAGCTGATGTTTTTTCTTCCCCATACAGACTAGTAGGTATGATTCATAACGTCTCATGGCACCATGTATTTTTCAAAGTTAATCTGATCAGGTCTGTATTTGAAATCACTGTGGGTTTGAATCCTAGTAAATCTACTGCAGATGTGGGACTTCTACATCCAAGTCCAACTGGCAGGTCATTGTGTGCATCCCTATGCAGATGTGTTGGAAAAGCACCCAACTCGTGCTTAAGCTCTTAAAGGGGTCTTAACACCGACACTTGGCCTGCAGCTGCATTAGCTTAACTTAAAGGCTTGCTTGCCTTTAAAACTGCTGTAGGCAAGGATATGGACTGCATCCCCGTCAGCTGCACATAAGATCTATTGCTTTCTTATGGACAGCCAGTTGTCTCAGTTGTAGTAGCGAATCAAGTTTTGACTCTATAGAGAAATTGAGGCAGCACTGTGGCATGATTGCCTGTTTAGTTTAGCAGGCAAGCAGGGCATCCAAAAATCAGAGTAACTCCAGAGATTTTAGGCTGATCGTGCGAGCATGAAATGTCTTCCCAATGGGTTTTGCATGGCTGGCTGGCTGTCACTACAACCCAGAGTCTGCAGCGAAGTACCCTCCAGGCTTCAGAAGACACCCAACAAGATTGGGGTTAATTCACCACTGCTGTAGACTGGTGTAAATGCTTGTATTCCTGCTGTTCATATCTTACCAATGTTTGTGCAGGAGGAATTTCCTTCTCTGAGACGTTCATTGTGAGCCCTTTAATCAGTAATTTTAAAAATTCACAATTAAAAAGAAATTATTATTTTTTGGAAGAAAAAAAAGGCCTAAAAATAATAAAGATTAGATAAAACTCTAGTAAGCATGTCACTAAATTCTCTTTAGCTTCTGACTCATTTCCCCCCTTCATATTATTCCCTTGGCTCATGGTAGCTTGTGCTTCTTTACAATGACAGATGCCTTATTAGAGATAAATCTTGAGGTTTTGACATTGCAGAATGTAAATAGCACTCAGAGATGTAGCGCCTTTGTTATCTTGCTAATAATATACCAAGAGGGGAAACAGTGATGCAAATTCTTGCTTAGTCCTGAGACAAGTCCCACCCACGCTTGGAAAGGGTTACCCAGAACCGCAGCACAGGCTCATCTGTTCATACCAGAAGAAAAAGTAACTTCTCTCATTGACAGGTGTGTGAATGAGAGTTCAGGGACATCAGACTAGGTCTCATCACACCATTTTATTCACCTTTTTTGTCCATATGGAAATTAGTAACTGGGGGCTTGGATCTTTCCCATTAGTTAAGTGAACTGCAATGAGCCTGGAGGAACAGGGCAATAATCAAGAGTGAAATAATCCTGCTAATGCCTAATTCCTTCCCAAATATATAGCTCATTAAAGCACACAAGAGATGTTTTTGAAGAGCTATTGTTATATCCCCTTCATTCAAACATTGTGCACATTGTGTACATTGATGTAAGTCAATCCTGTTAGAGGCCTTCCATTCAAACTGCTTCTTTGAAAAGACCGGGAAGCATCATTAAAATTCAGGGTGCCAGCCTTAGCTGTTTTCAGACATTGGTTGTAAAGCATATTAGATAAGCACCATCTGCTGTACATTCAGAAAATAGCAACCAAGGTGGCTATTCTCTTTCCAGCTTTTAAAAAATATAAATTATTTCATTTTTTTCAACTGTCTAATAAATTGTTTCACCTCTGGAATGTTACAACAGTATTTATCTAGTGCTAGAAATGCATTATCTATAGCTGTAAAGTTGTATATAGACTACAGACTGGGATAGACACTTGGGGGAGAAACTGCATTACAAAACACTGTGTCATATAACAAAACACTGGAAGGAGATGGGAAAATAACAGCAATGTTGAGCCTGATTTCCAGATGTACTAAATAAAACAGGATGAATACAACTAAAGACAAAGCATGGTCTTTCTAGGGCAAACTTAACATTTGCTAACCACAGGACACAACCATAAAAACAGAAATTATGCACCAGTGAAAAATCCTAAATGAGGATTATTAGCTTGTCAGTACAGTTTAATTAGAAAAACAATTATTACCAATACTCTCAAACATTAAATTCTATTGATTATGAAATGTAAATGATGAAGAAAAGTACTTCAATTATTAGCCTGAATTAAGCAAATAGCCTGAAATAAATAACTCTAGAGAATGTTTAAATGAAAAACAGGCATCACTTTTTTTCTCATTCTCCATGTAAGCTCTTTCTTTCATATTTTTCTTAAATAAGATTTTTCTCTTTCAGCCTTTTTTTTAAAAAAATGGGTGTCACAAGCTCTTCAGCACAGAAAAGGTCACACAGGAGGGAGGGAAGGATTACTGCAGTGATGTGGATGGCACAGGCTGCCCAAAGGAACAAGACTGCAGAAGTGGAGGAGCCCACCAAGTGCTCTGCTAGAGGTGCCCATGGCACCCTTACTTTGCCTCCACAAACGGCGCAAGTGCTCTGCAAAAAGACCATCGTAAAGCTCAAACACTGGACAGAGACAAAATGTTGGTTGTTTATATGCTTGATCTCATCAGGAGCCAAGTGAAACCTGGCAAGAGAGAAGTGGGAATAAAATCCATAAATGCACACTGTTTTGAAGGAGAATGAATACTGCAGCATTCTTGGTGAAGAGGCTGCATCCAGAATGGGTGGGAAAAATAATATGTAATAACTGTGACCACTGAGTGGTTATTCTGGGGTAGAAGTTATGTGTGGCCATGTGAGATGTCACCAGGCACAAGGAGCATGCAGGGCTGATAACACAGCCTTTGAAGTACTGCCCTTGCCATGTCTGCATTGCACCTCAGCAGTGGAACAGTCTGAAGGGACGAGCCTGCACATCCCAAAATGAACATTCAGTGTCTCATGATATTGAAGCAGCCTGTCACTGTGGGCTTCACATGAATTTGTTAGCAGAGACCAAGCAAGGACCCCCACAGCTACAGAGGATGCAACACCAGTAGTCCTATGAATTTCCAGGAAAGTGACAAATCTCATACCTTCTGTGCTCTCCTCATCCTCTCATCTCCTCCTTCCAGGAGAAAGAAACACATCAAAGAAAGTCTTCTTGCTCAGGGTAGAGCAAGGCTTGCTCTCAGTCCTGGGTGTTTGGGTTCATGACTTATTTATACTTTCAGAAGCAGAACAGGCTGCTCTTGGCAAAGAAAAAAACATAAAAACAATTGACAATTGTAAGGATTGATCTGAAGCCAAATGGGCATTAACAGGAGCCTTGCTCAAACACTGACCAGTGGATTTCTAACAAATCCATTGCTCCTAAAGTTTGTCCTAAAGTTTCTGTGATATTTGTAAAGCATCATCATTTCTGTTTCACCAGTGAGAAAACTAAGGCAAATAGCAGTGAAGTAACTTGGCCAAGCAGTACCACATAAATGGTTGATCAGCTGAACCAAGGGTCCCAAAATTCCATTTCCCTAACCACAGGTAAAAGTAAAGAGTTTGCATGGCTCCTTCCGCCCATCCCAAGAAAAAACAGTATTTAAATTCTCAGGAGAACAGAATATCAACCATTGTGTGGGAGATGAGTCAGACCCTGCAAATAATAAGTCTTGCTGACAGCTATGAATTAATAAGGCACCAATATTTATCTGCATAAAGACAATAAATATTCAGTTCATAGGGGAATAAATAATATCTTTACAAACATACTAATCACAGTTCTACTTTTACAAAATTGTATTAGTACAATATTCTTCCAAAAACTGTATGGACACTCAAAGACAAGCCATGGCAAGGTTAGTGCACAGTTTGCAATTTTTTGAGACATTAAGCGACATAACAATTTTAAATTCCACGAAGATGTAAACTGAAACATACTGATGAAGACAAAAATTTAGTAAAAATTTAAATAGGTATCATTTTACATTAATGCACCCCAGGTGAAATCTATTAAAAATTTAGCATGAGTAAGGAAAGCTATTCTAAACACTAAAATGTAAACATTCTGCAGTCATGCTCTTGACACTACAGAGCATTCTCCATAAATTGTATATAAAATATTTCATGTAACCCACCCAGACATCAACAGCTTCTAAAAAATGTGATACACTCTGCAATTCTCCCTGAATCTTCTCTTCCCCTTCATAACTTGCAGGGTAACGGTTAATTGAAATGAACAAATAAAAAACCCCAAACATGTCTTTTGACATAGATATTATCCTATGAGTTCCACTAAAGTCATTCATTAATGCAGTGATGCATAACAATATGGAGAAAGTCAGGGCTGTATATTCAACATGGTGGAGTTCAAACACCTGCATATTTACACCCCAAGCTAGAAAACAAACATTCAGATGCCTAAGATGGGATAAACTGTTTCCTCCAAACTCCACTCATTATTTCAGTCCCTTCAAGACACAGTGAAATTTTAACTGCAGAACTGCATCAGCACATACCCACTTCTGAGTTTTGATTCATATTCTGTAAAGCCCAATCAAGTTTTTTTTTGGGAGTTTTGAAAGTCATTCAGGGATACTTGTTAAAGAAGTTGAATACTTGCACCTAATATTAAAAAATATTTATTTTTCTTAATTATCTTTTCTTCATAACTTTCTGTAGTCATAATTTCCTTTTCCTTATTAATATAACTTTAAAAAAACTACTGTGAAAATAAGAAAACAAATTATTTTTTCCCCTGTCATACACAAACTGGGATCTCTTGTAGCAAATTATTTATACTGATTTGGGCTACAGGTGCTTTTATTCTAACATAGCGTTATCAGAATTTTACAGTGATGAAGAAGCAATTGGGGTGTCTAACAACTGAGGGCAGCCACACCAGGACTGTGGATTACCTCCACAGCTATCAAGTCAGGATAGTGTTAGTATGAACTCAACCCAGTTTAAAAGTAGCATAGCTAGAAACAGTTAATTCACTGAAATTGTTCCCTACTTTTACCAGTGCAAAAGAAAAAAAATTAAGACCACTATGTCCCTTTGTTTTAACATTAACAAATAAAATAGAGTAGGAAATTGCAAAATGAGGGAAGAAATTATTACGATGACATAGGAAATCAGTAGAAAAAAATTCCCCAATCTTCTAAGGCCTCAAAACAAAAGGCTTCGAAAAGCTTTAACTGGTATGACTTTCTAGCAGTAGATAGCAGCATGATCATAAAATAGATCTATGCATGGAAATCATGAAGAAATACAAATTATCACAAGGTTTAATATTTGATCCTGCCAGATGCCGAACTCTCTGGCCCTGGCCCAGCAAACCATTTAAGCATGTGGTTAGAAGTCAGCATGCATGTTGCCCTATTGAAGCAAAGGAAGTTATTCAAAGTTTGAGCACAGATAAGTGCTTTGAATGGTTGGGTCATTAAAGTACCAACCATTTACTGCCAGAGTATCAGGCTAAATTGCTATGAGCAGGTTGTTGCCGAGCTGTCCATTATGAGGCTTACAAATGCTCTTTGAAGTGTGCTTTGAAGCATTTCTTCACCACTGGGTAAGGAAGAAAAAAGGGTGGGTCTGTCTGGGCAGGAATTTCCTTCATTCCCATCAGTTCACTTTCATGTGCAAAACCAAACTCGATTGATGCCCAGGTATAAGCATCACTTAGGGAAATAGAAAATGCTATCAATGATAATGATAATTATATCATGCCATCGCACTCCTACCACACATATGCACCCCATTAGAGCCAACTTCCTCCGGTGTTCAGGGCTGGCATTAACTCGACTCACCATGAAAAGGGTAAAGTCATGCAAATAGCAAATGCTACATGTCATATTTAACATCACTTGAAGTTTCTAAAATGGTGCTTGACAGTGAGCAATGTTGCTGCCTGTTAAAACTGGTGTTACAAAAAATTACTTATGCTCTCTCAGCAGTAAGGAGAACTTGCAATTTTATCTCAAGTCCAGGAACAAGACTAGTTATAAAAGCACATTTGTGGCTTTTGTTCCAACAGTTGTGGGAATGTGTGTTAACTAAAATATATAACCTGGAGGAAATCAAGGCAGGTTTGCTGTGCTAGGAAACATGCTAGGAAATTTCCAACTCTGGAAATAAAATCCCTTTCCTTAACTTTGGTGACTTCTTCAAAGGTCATGTAACAGTTGCGAGAAAAGTAGGAATAGACTCATAATCTTCTTTTAATTATGGATTTCTATGCCTAACAATGTATCTGTTCCAATCAGATTTTAACACATGACTAACACTGCCATTGGATTGGGGTTTTGAGTGGTTGGTGGGATGTTCTTTTTGCCATGGGCAAGTGAGGGATCAAGAGCTACCTTATGTTCACAGGAGGAGAATCTTATTTTATTGTTAGACAGTCTGATGCTGAGGTATCACAGTTATTTTGCATAGAAATATCAATCTGTGCCACAACTTTTTAACACAGAGAAAATGAATATACTGCTACAGCAGCACAGTAAGGCCTGTGTCCTGAAACATCTGCAGTTGTGGACTAGAAATGGTTCTGTAAGGGAGCAGAAACATCTCTCTTGCCACAGGGCTTTCTAAAAATGGTAAAATCTAGGATAGAAGAATAAGTATTTGATTAGTGTTATGTAACATAAATTTCCTCTTTGTCAGATATTGAGACCTTGGCGTAATAATATCCTTTAGTTGGGACTGTTCCTGAAATAGTAGAACACCTTACCACTTCAGTGTTAAAGGCTATTGACTGATTCTCTTTCCAGTTTGCGCAGCTGAAAATGCATGGGTTGTTATTATCATATCTATTAGCTCTGATATCACCTTGTCCACTTTTGATGAAGGCAAAAAAATGCAAACTGCTGTACTCCTGCACAGTTGTTCAAGATCAGTCCAGCCATTGCAACTGTCAGGTTCTGTCAGTGAAAAGCCAGGAAATGTAAAACTGTATTTGAATCCTGTGTTCAAAAAAAAGCAGAAGATATGACAACTTATTTCTTTTAGGTTATCTGCTGAAAACTACTTATGTGATACAGGGATGACTTCGCATTTGGGTCAAACATTAAGAATATTTTTGTTGTTGTTGTTGTTTTGCGGGGGTTTTTTTTGGGGGGGGCGGGGAGTTTGGTTTGTTGGGGTTTTTTTGTCCAAGTGTAACCAACCTTACTCTATAGAAGAAAAGTGTTCTTGGAAGATGCAGGACTCTTGGGCTACAACTCAAATTGCTCTGTTTAGCTATGGCTTGTCTCCATGGCTTATAAAACTCAATATACAAAAATAGACATAACTTAAAGACACAAATACATGAGGAGGAAGTAAATGCATTTTACCCCCACATATGCCAACTAAAAGCTGACTTCCAATTGATGATGATTTGGGAGAGATGGGACAACTTGATGCAAAGAAGACCTGAGTAGATTGGTAAAATATCAGCTGACATTACCCTGGTATGGCATTTTAGAACATTTTCCTTATGTAGACTTTAAAAAGATGCATAAATCCAGAGCCTTGTTTCCCCAATGAAGTTAGAATATTAAATGACTTGCCAGAGAACACACAGCAGATTAATCGTCAAACTACTGACCCAGGTCTCTACTTGACCCTTTCCATTGCACTACAGAGATATTTGTTGGACTTCCGTTTTAGATCATTCTTTGATTGGTACCTCTGCTCCTTCAAATATATTTCACCTTACAAATTGGCACAAAGTTATATGTACAGATTGACATAAGCATTATCAAGATCAAAATTTACACAACCATCAGTTTTGCGTGGTGAATACATCATACTGAATTATCAATGTTATTATATAAAAATATTCCACATTTAACACATTTAGCATACTAAAATTGGATTACCAGTAAATTTCATAAAAAATAAATCCCTAGTGATATATAGGAAACTTCCAGGTCTAGCATCCTAGAGGCAATATTCCATGAGGAAAGACAGCAGGAGAAAGATGGGCTTCAACCCAAACTCTGTGAGGCCAGTGGTAATAATGGTATTGATGGTATTGGGCTAGACTTTGAACTTTTCAATGGCCTTGAAGGAGAGAGACAAAGAGAAGAGTGGAGTACAGCAGGCCCAACTGGGCCTGATATGATCTCAATAGCTCAGTTAGGCCCAGGGTAATCACAGATAGAGATGCAAAACTTCTGCCAAGTGGAAATTGGGGGAAATTTCTAGAAAAGCAGAACAACCTTTTCTTAGATGGTACATGTGAACTGAGCAGACAGATTATAGCACTTACTCTTGCCTTGAAAACTGGATTTCGGAGGAAAAAGCTCTACAGCACCATAAGGGCACAACCACTTGCCTTAGAGGTAAAACCATCTTCCTCTCTTCCTCAGTCTACATCACTAAACTGAAAAGCATGGGTCTAGTCTTAATTAGGCAGATGTGAAAAACTTAAACCAAGGAATGAGTCCTCATTTTGAGATGACCCGGGTCAGGTTTCAAACAGAACCATTTTAAGATCTAAAAATAGAGTTCATCCTACAGAAAGATTGAGTCACCTCTTCACCTAGAATTAATTAAGCATTGCTTGAATGTGATCAGAGGACTGAGAGAGCTGGAGGGCGGCTCTCTCTTCACCTTTTTCTCACCTTTATAAGTCAGGAGAAAAGAGAAAGACAGATGTATACACTGTTCATGTATTCAATTCACGTTGCCTGTATTTTTATTTTAGAAACATTGAGCAATAAGCAATTAAAATCTGCCCTAACCTAAAGGTAGGCAAATATTCTTTTTAATGGTTTAAGACCCAATATCTCAGCATTGAAAGCTCACAGGCTGAAAAGCTCTTTGGTCTAACTAACCCTTTAAATTATTTTAATGACGGCTATTTTATATTTTAAATCCTTCAGCCCACTGCAATTGTTCTAAATTTCAACTTTGCCATTCAATTAGCAGATGAGCCACATAAAACTCTTCTGGTTTCCTGCTCTGATGGAATCTGTACATTTTCAATTCTGCTTCCCAGCGTACTTGTGTATGAGTCTTCAAAACCCTCTCTGTCAGTAAAACTGAATTATTTGATTGTTCCAAGAAAACAAACACAAAAAGGACATAAAAAGATCAAGCTGAGTTTATTTAAGATTTGGATGAACATCCATATAACACTCTTGGCATTATATGCCGAGCTCCTTTTAACACTGTGTGGGTACAGCATTTTGGATAATGTGGTGCCTAAGTCAACCAGGTTCACTCAGCATCTTCCTCCAGGGTGGGATCACAGACAGATTGTACAACCCAAGTGTGTTTACCCACTCACTTACTGTAAACTCAGGCCCTGCTTAACTTCCTCAAAAGAAAAGAATTAAAGGAGAAAGTTGTTCAAAGCATTACAATGTGCAATTTCATTGCAAGGCATGATGGAAGTAGCTGCGTGGGAGGATATGACTTCATTATAAACCTAAATCAGATGCACAAAGATTCCTATCATGCCCAGAGATCATTCCATCAGTCTCCACAAGAGGCTTTCCAGTGAAGAAAAATAGCCCCCTCTCCCTTCAGGCTTGAGAAAGTTGTATGGCTTTTTTAACCGTTTCTAATGAAATCCCATATTATTGCTTCTCCCCTGGGAGACTTCAAAAGTCATGCAAACTTCACAGAGCCCACATGTTCATAAAGCTCAACCAAAAGACCACTAAGGAAATAAATTGCAGTTCTCCAATTAGCATTTGACATTCTCTACTGGTTTTCAGTGGGATGAATTTGTCTTTCTTCTAAACCATGCTGATAAATAAAATGAGTTACTAAGCCTGGCATTATTTTATATTTTAAAGCACACTGAAATCAAACATTTCAGCGTGGGATTTGCTTTCTGCATAATATTTGCTGGAGACATGAAACAAACCTAGGCATTTCAAACATGTTTAAGGGGCTAATATGCACATGGATATTTTCTTCAAGCTCCTCATTGTGTATTCACAGCTACTGCCAAACACAACAGCAGAGATGGGGCATTAGGATATGAAATGGGAAGTGGTCAGATTTTCAAAGTGAGCTGTTGGGTGCCTAACACTTATGAAAATCTGGCCTCGACTCTTTGGTGCCATTCCAGAAAGAAATATCTCTATACTGGCCATTGTCCAACCAGCTTTGGAAATCATTTTGCACAGTTATTTCAGTAAAGCATAAAAGCCAATCCCCAGCTTTCTCTGCCTGATTAAGCACTGTCACCAATCACTATGCAGCTCTAAGGTACGCATGAAATATTCCTAGATAAATCCTCCATCTCCAGAGAAATGTGTTTCCTGTACAACTGTAAATCCAGGTTCTGTGTTGAAACTAATCCAGCCTGGCAGTGCTATGGCCCCAGAAAAGTTTCCTTGGTAATGACAAACTTATGCAATGGCAAAATCATCCAATCTTTCCATGCCACAATATTATATTAAAAACACCTGGTTTATTTATACAATGACTTACAGATCAGGGTCCTAGAAATAATAATACATAAACTTTATAGCAAAAAATATACATATTATAATTCATCCTTCTATGGTATATAGAAATTATGTATATTTGTGTGTGGACATATATATAAATATATGGGTTGTACTTACGTTTAGGGCACTTGTGTATGGACACTTGCGTCCAAATACACAGTATACATTTATATATATCTTTCTAGGTGCCACATGTGTGTACTTAGAGACACACAAATACACACAGAGGAGCATATTTACACTCTGTGAGTAGACGTGTACTTTGCAGAATCTGCACACAAACAGCTGGAGTCCTTCACTGGCTGTGAGCATCAAAGGGGTCAGCGACCACCCGCATTAGTGTCCATGGAAAGAGAATGAATGTCACCGCTGTGGGCACAGGACTGGCTTGATGCATCTTCCTCTATGAAGAACTAAATTTGCTGGGCAGTGACACCCTGCAATGCAGGGCTTGTTGCATGGTCCAATTTCATTCCAGTTGTCACATGTTTTGACACATCCCGGACCGCAGGTATCATAAACTGCTCCGTGTTTACACTGGGTTGCTGAAAGGAGTTAAAAGGAACAAAATATGCATATTACACAGAGCCCTACAAGAAAATTTACTTATCTGTTTGCTTAGTTTCTATTTCAAATATCAAAAAAGCACATTTTGGCATGACAATTATCTAGAGGAAAAAATTACTTCCAAAATGGTTCCACTGTATTACACAATAAATATAAAAGTAACAAAATTTCTTATCAAAAGTTTGATTGAGCTTTTTGAGAATTTTAACACAGTTAATGGTATTTAAAGCTTTGGCAAGGTTTCTCTCTATATGCAGATCTATGTTTTATATTAAAGGATTAATGGTGTTTGTTTGTTATAATGCCTTTTATCAAAGATTTCTGAAACATTTACAAGGACAGACAGTTCCACTCCTATAGAAAGAAGAAGAGAAAGGAGAGTCATTTATCCCATTAGAATTTCTGATCCTAAGATTACACTTTCTATATTTCATATTGCAGCAAACTAAATCAATGTTTTTAATCCAGAAGCAGCATTTCTAAAACAAACAAACAAAAATGAAAAATCAATTTTATCCATCCTTTGTCCTGTTTTACCAAGGGATCACTGGCAGTGAGGATTCTTGTACTTAATGATTCCAGCATCTATTCATTAATTTATGTAGCTGACAGTTCAATGCATTTTCAACATAAAAGATCATTGATGGCTCAGCTAAAAGCACTAGAACCCCTCCAGATCAATATTGAAACTCAACATTTTATATCCTGCCTTTTTAGTATGGAGAATAATACACAGTTCAATGGCAAACAGAAGTCTGTTATTGTTTTTAGCAGCTGTGCTGATGGCAAAAACAAGGACTGATAAAATTGTTCATGGATGATAAGGGACTCTTAAGCATCCAGAATCATCTCATGCTATTTTCAGAGAGTGTTACGAACGTTTCTTCAACTTTGAGAGAAACTGAAGGTCAAGATTTTTTAAGTGATAATTTTGTTATGGACAGAAAATACTGTTTTGTTGGGAGAATTGGCCTACAGTGTCATTACAGTACTGCCATTATTCATAAAGAGAAAATAGAAATAAATTGATTAAATATATCTGAGTGTAACAAAGAGGATGGAAGTCTTATTTCTAAGACATCTTAAATTTAAGGGGTTCCTTTTCACGACAAAGGGATCTTCGAAACAGCATCAGCTTCTTTCAAGGTTTACTTCTCGTGCATTTTATGGAATTTATGCATACACAATTCTCAGGATATAGATATTAATAAACAAACACAAAATTATAAAAAAAATGATAGTACAGAGGAAAATTACCCTGGTGTTACAGAGAATCAAATGCTGAATATTAGATGGATATTAGATATCAGGGGAGAAAAAAACCTCAACTTTCTACCTTTAAGCATAAGAAAGCACCAAGAACAACCTACCTAGAGACTCTGTGGGGCATCTTTAATTTAACATTGTTTAGAATAGGCTGGAAATAAATACCTATCTGTCAGCTGTGTCCAAGATAGGCTTATCCAGTTTGTGAGCATAGAATTTTTGAGAATATTTTTCCAACTTTACATTTCTGTCTTGCTCTGCATGATAACTTCCATGCATACTTAAGAAGGAACAAACAAAAGGAAAAACTGAAAAAAAAGGTAAACGAAACTGGAAATTTAGAAGGTGGGAAAAACATGCAAGCAATATTAAGCATAGAATAAAATGTTAGATTTCCAGGAAACTCTATGCTTCTATGCTTACACAGTGTGTTAAGAATAGAGATTGAATCTCTCTAAGAGGGGAAATGAAAATGTGCAGATCTCACTGGAGCTTTGCAAACAATGTATTAACTGACGATAAAAGTAGACCAAGACATTCAAGGATGGTTAGTGATTGCCCATACACAATGTGAATTATCTTACAGGAGCTGTTTATTAGAAGCTTTTATCCTTCCTCTCTGAAAATGAGCTTCCCTTTGTAGGATCTCTAATTGATCAACCAAAAACAAACATTAGCCTTCAGTACATGTGGTTTCCATATAGAAAGGAATACGAGCTTCAGTTTTAAGGCTGCACAGGTTCCATTCCACAAAGCTTTAGTGCAGTAATGGCTGGCCCGTTCCTTCCGCTTGAGCTCTGTTTGGTTCCTCAGCTCGTAGGTCTAAGGAAAGTTGGCTAAGGGCTCCTTTCCACTTCCTCATCTCTGCCCCAGAGCAAATGAGAACAAATTACAGCCTGCCCTCGGCAGCCATGGCATCTGTAAGTTCTCCCCATTCTGCTTTACCACACATGGATGTGGCATGATCCAAACACCTCCTTATCCTTCAGACGATGCCATGTAGAAGATATGATGACTCTTTTCTGCTGTAGGCAGCCTATAATGGCATTATTAACATGCTGTCAAGGGAAAAATCAAAAAAGTACAATGGCTGCTGTTTAAGTTCTCTGGATGGCTTTTATTGTTGAGTGATTCAGTTGTTAACATGTGGTGTGATTGATCCAGAACATTCCACTTCATCAACAGTTTAAAATATAAAAATAAAGACATTCTGCAGAAGGCTTCCCAGGAACTGCTGAAGTGATTCACTACCATGTAAACATGGGAAACAGAAGTGGTGTCTTTGCACCCGTCTTTTAAGATGAATTCCTCTCTTAAAGAACAGAGCTCTGTTACTAATAACTTCCTTAGAACATAGCAAAAAAATAAAAAAAATCAAAAACCCAAACCAAACATACAAAAGTTACTAATAATACTGTATTTTGAAACATTACCAGTCTCAACAGGATTTTTCCACTCTTCTTCTGGAACACGTGTTTGGCATGACAGATGTGAGCTTCCTCAGACCACTTTCTGAGCTGGCGGGATAATAGCCAGCTCCAGTCCAGAAGCCATATAGTCACATAAATACAGCACTGTGCCTGAGCTAATAAACCCCGCCTAATAAGGCTACAGTTTGCAGGCTAGACCTGGTTTAGTCCAGCTACTTTGGCAGTTTCACAGAGCAGGCTTCTGTGCCTGTCTTTGTAGACATGGCCATAGTTATTTAGGAGGAATTCTTATTCCCTAACCCAAAAGCCAAAATACATAGCATAACTGCTGAACGATTCCCTTGGTTCATGATATCTGGTAAATCTGACTTCACAGAAAATTCTGAACTAATATTTGAGCATCAATGAATCTTTTGGCTTCTTCTGTCAGTGTTACACAGTTTGGAGGTCTTCTATAAGACTTCCAAATGGCATTTCAGTCATAGTGCTTGCAATTTACATCATCTCCTTCTAACAGAGCTAAAGGGGATGGATCTGGGCACTGACCTTCCCGTGACACACTCCTGTTAATATTTTCAACTTTCAGTTTTCAGTCAGTATCCACTGAAAAGTCAGAATTGCTCTTCTGATATATTTACACAGGGAATAAAGCGGTTAGAGGAAAGTAACATATAGCAGGGAAAAAGAGTGACACACGCTAGAATATTCTCCAGGAGAAAAGGGACCCAAATGAGAAGAGTCAAAATCAGATATACATTCATCTCCCTCACTTTAACTGATCATAGAGGAAACGAGAAAATTGTTCAGACTTTATGAAACTGCTGTAGCATGTCAGCATGTCAGTGCATTTTGCACTATATTATAGCCCTTATCTCATTGTTTTCCTGCATGTGTAGTCATGCCCATGGCAGGGAATTATTGCCTTCAACCATCCTTGAGTCTTCTTCCTCTTGGTATCCTGAGAAATGCAGTGTTAAATTACTATATCCCAAGGCCTTTCACCACTTCAGTTTATTTAATTGTACTTTATAAACTTCTTGTTTAGCCTTTCTTGGGTAAAAAAAAAAAAAAAAGAAACACCTTTTTTTTCCTTTCTCCTTTCTTTTTCAAACCTCTTCCTTCCATTTCCATCCTTCATTTTCCCTTTTCCATGTATCACTTTTTCTTATTTGTTCTTTCTTTCATGCTGGCTCTCCTGTTTTTTAAATTTCTCCTTCAAAAACCATATTTTTTCCTATGCCCACCCTAACACGTCTAACTCCCCACTACTTTCCATGGCAACCCATATCCTTTTCCTAACCCTCTCAGTTCCCATGTGGATCTCACCAACCTTTTCCTACCCTAACCGTTTTCCTTACTCATTATCTTCCACTTTTCACTCCTCCAGTTAAATGACAACTGACATTCCCTTTAATGAGCCAACCTCATAGGACAGCAAACCTTGAGCAGCAGTGTTCTGCAGAATAATGTAGAGGAGGATAAGCTATTGCACTGAGGGAGAGAGAAGAGCATGTAGGGAACAGGACATGCAATTCAGCCTCCTGACCATCCTCTTGGCTGGCCCTCCAGACAACATGAGTTTCCTGAAGATTATAAAGATGAGCTAATCTTACAGCAGTTAGGGTAGAGCAACTGGCAATCAAACAAGATCTGGTTTTAAAACACACAAAAGTATAATTAAAATCTGACTTTACTCCTAAGAATACTCTATTTTCATCAGAACACAGTTCTTGCAAGTATCTCGCCAACTATGAAATGTCAAGTAGGAAATGAAAGTCATAGAATGCTAAAGTTTTATTACAAAAATTTTGTTTCCCAACGATGAACTTTTATCTGTAATTGGAACACAATAACTGCAACTACTTGTTTTGGAGAGAAAAAAATCAGTTAAAGATTAAAATCTTAATGCTGGCCACTGGTACCATATGGAAAGTAGAGGGTGCACTTTAATTTAATGCTTACTATATTATTTACTTGGAAGATGGTGCTACTTATCTGACATTGGATACTTAAATAAGTGTTTCAAGGGTACTTTGCCTTTTACAGCTTATCTATATTTTCTGCTTAACAAGATTTCCCCTTTCCCTCTATAAGAGACTAAAAAATTCATGTTGATTTAAAAACTTCTTTCATTAGCTTTAATGGAGGCTGTGTGTTTAAATTCCTTCATTCTCTCAAAGACTGTTTTGGCTTCAGAAAATTTGCTTCTCTTTGGTAAGATGCCAGAAAAAAAATTGTGAAATGAAGCCTCAATTAGTTAAGTCGTGATATGTCAACACTTGTATAGACATCTTAAGGCAGGGGCTGCTAGCAAGTCTTTATTCTTTTTACAGCATCTGCCATAGTGAGGTCTCAGACTGAAGTGCTTTGGAAAAAAAATCACAGTGCTTGCTTCAGGTTCTGCATGGATCTGCTACCAGATCAATAGATTATAATTATATACATTATTAGTGTTGTCTAAGACCACATCCTTGAAGAGGGTTTTCACTTAGTTTGTATTGTCCTGTTGTTTTGTAAGAAAAAAAGTGAACCTTTTGGGAACAGTTAATTAAACGTAATTTGCTCTGTCACTCACCCATCCCTGCTAAAATGCCTTCAACAAAAAAGGAAATTGAAGTTGAGAGAGTAGACCCTGAACCACACACAATCACCAAAATGGACCACAGAGTAATAGCTCTTAGACTAGCAGTGAGTATCCTCCTCTCATTGTTTGTTTTTTTTCAACTACTGTTAATTGCTTTACATAAATCTGGACACGTTTCCAGGCAAACCAATGCCATTACAGAGTGTTCTAAATTAATGAGACCATCATCAAGGGAAATACTCATCTGCAATATTGCATTTTAGTTCAAGTAATTGCCTCTCATGGAAGCAATTACTCACAATTACTTGCAATTAATGCAGTCCAAATCACATGGTGGGTATGGACAAAATGCAATAATTAATGCAGGTTCGCATTTTAATATTTCCACTAAATATATTTGCTCCTCTTTCCTTGTTGAAATTGCTGCAATTATATGTGCATGTTGTTCTCAGAAATACATTTTGACAGGAGGCCAAAGGAGTTTAAACTTTTTCTGTAATCAACAGTTTACATATCCTGAAAGAAAAACTTCCAAGAACTTCCAAGCTGGTACAATTCCTGTATCATTTTTGATCCTACTCTACCAGTAAAAAGATAGTATGATCATAGCCTATTAGCCTACGCAATGGCTTATAAAGAAGCAGTCCCAAAATGCTTACCTGCACAGTTCTGCTCCGGCACCCACTGGACTTTCAGCCCTTCCCTCTGACAGGCTCGGGCATATGCCAGGAATGACTCACAGTAGCAGTTCTTATGGATCGGACACTCACACATGTCTGTCACACAGGACCTGCAGAACAAAGCCCAAAACAAATAAGAAAGGAATGCTTTGGCAGATATCTGCCTGAGGTTTGGAGTTGTTCACTTTCCAGTCACATGGCATTCAATGCCACAGCAACTTTGTGCTAAATGGCAAGAAAGTTAAAGGCACCCCTGTGGTTATATCCCAAGGGCTCATCTCTTTTTTGGTGTGCTGCTTTAATGCAGAGAAGCCTCTTGAGCATCAGGGAACCACACAGAAACAGGGAGTTGAGAAGACCCAAGAAATGTCAGGTTCAGAGGACTGAGACCACAGTGAGGGAAGGTGAACTCCATTTTTGCAATGATTTTGTGTCAACATAAGATAAAAACTTTTTATTCCTAGAAAATAATAATTCAGTCATTTTACCAACAATCATAACAGCAGTGTTAAATGTATGAATTTTGTAGGCAATGAACACATGTCCCTCCATGCAAGAGATAGTACCTTCTCTCCAAGTTACCTCTAGACTCTTCCTGCTTTGAAGGCACAAAAATAGCTATATGCCTGTTTTCTCAGCAGCATCACTACTAAGTGCCAGACTTTAAGATACTCCAAAGGAACAGGGCTAATGCAGCATAACTGAGCAGTTTCATGCTAGGGAAACCCTCAAGCATGGTTCATACCACCCAGTCTCTTTTTACCATTGCATTCTTATGTGGAAGCACCACAACGACAGGGAGAAAAGCTGCTAACATGGCCCTATATGAAACTGCTACTGTCACCACTATATTTCAAATTAGCTCGTTCAGAACATGTGCCTGTTTGGCACAGACCTAAAATATAACTGGCAAGAGTCAAGAGATTTGCAGTTGGTGGTTTCTCCATATGTAAAATGCTTAGATGTTTCTGCATATGTAGCAATGTGAATTCAGAAATGCTGAGTATCTACTGCTTGCAGCAGAATCATTAAAAGGCAAAGACAAGGTATAGGGAAGGTATACTCTGAAAACCACACCCTCAGCTCCTCTGCTTTCCACTGAAGGTGATCTGTGCATGAACCTCAGGTGTCAATGGTCAAGGGCCCCCTGCTCCATGCATGTTCAGGGGCTTTCCCGTTTCTGAGAGGACAAAGGCACAAATCCTCTTGCAAAGAAAAACGGCTGAAACGAAACATGTGTTCTTCATGTTAGTTGCTCTTTCTGTGGACCATATTGTCTATGGGAAAAGGATAGATATAGGCTTAGCTTCCCAGAAACTTTTTCCACAGCAGAAGAGGTAATAGCTTGGAAACGGTGCAAAACCTCAGCCAAAGTAACCAGGAGCCCTAATGCCCATACATTGCTCTAGAGTAATTGAGAAGCCTTTATTCCATCTAGAAGAAAGGATTAGTGATCCCTTGAACACAGAAAAGCCTGTTTCTATAAGTCCAACAGTGCCCCTTAAAGAGAAGTATTTCCCATGCCAAGGTCACCGGCTGCTTCTGTGACCTAACAGTTCTGCTTGAAATTTTCATGAGTTTTAGTAAATTTTCTCTCAATGGACCCTCAATATGAAATTACCTAAAAAATCACTGTGACAAATAAGTAACACAAGTGCTAATCTAAAAAGGTTACCTGTCCTTGATTCACTGATATATATGTGCTGCAAATAAACAGAATTGCTTTGGATCAAATATATAACATGCTCATATTTACAGACCACTTGTTTTCACTTGCAATCACTTTAATTTCTAGGGACAATGTAATTTTATTCTACTTTAGTCCTGCAGTAGGTCCCTTCACATCTTTTCCAGTGACAGCTGTTGCAGAATGCATAGCACAGCTGATAGGCAAGGAACAGATTAGCACAACATCCTTGGGGTGGTTTGATGTTGTCAGCTGATAAAAGACCTTGTATAAGCACTAAGGGTCACCTTTTTATGTGACACACTAAATAACTTCACACTGTTTCCTTTGCTCACAACATCTCTTTGTGATCTCTTCCTAATATCTCTGCAGCAGGCACTGCTCCATATATACATGCAATTTAAAGGTGCATATCTCACTTTTACAGTGAAGTAGATGCCTGCTTACTACTGAAACAAATCATTATCACAAAGAAAGTCTGTATATAATCTCCATAAATAGTTGATTATCAAGGTACCATTTTATCATGTTTTTGTTTCTATGCCAGCCCCCTTTATGAAACACATTTCACTGCTCTCCACTCAGATTTAGTTATTACTGATGTCTATGGTGTTTAGGGATGCTTGCCAGTATCAGCTTGGCTATATGTTTACCAACTTCCTTGACTAAGAACTTATAAAACCCTAAATCTGAGGTACTTCTTCTGCTTTTTAGAGCATAATTGTTTTTTTTTTTTTTACCAGTACTTGGAGAGAGAAGTCACCTCTTGCAGTGAGTCAATGAACCTACAGCTACCTCAGGTGCTTGAATCAGAAAAAGATGCAAGATCAAGAAAACTCCAGGCTCACCATCAATCACCCAAGCTTTTTAATAGTAAACAGGTTCATGACAGGGCTAGCACAGACCCTGGCAAAGCCTAGGCATAGTCTGAGGGACTAGGGAAGGGAGGGCACTGTTCCCAGCCTGCAGGAGGGCAGCCATGCTCTTTGAGAGTGCAGAGCTCAGCCCCTACATGCATGTGAGCAACTCCAGCCATTAACCCTTGGCACTGAAATGGCCACGGACATCCAGGCATGCTCCAGAATGAAACATCTGAGCTTTGGCTGGGATCAGCACTATTTGCTACAATGTTCAGCATGGGTGTCCACTGTTGCATGACACCTAAAACACAAAAACTCTGCTGATTCACTACAGACACAACTGCTTGTGTAATTTTTATTTTCATTAAGTGTTTAATCCTGGTGACAGCTACTGGGGTCAATCCCTAGACTTAGCTGAGGAGCCATTGTCAAATCGCAGCAGTTTCATTAATGAATTACAATTTCTAATTATTTGTACAGTTAATTAAATTAATTAATGTTAAATAAAAAATGAGAGTAAAGAAAGCTTTATCCACATTTGCCAAATCTAGGGAATAAAAATAATACCTCCTTTTATTTCTTAATGGAAGGACAGTTCTGAGCAAGGACACAGAAGTAAAAGATGTCCACTCTCTGGGGGCTGGCTCTGAGGATGACCTGCCAATGGCCCATAGCCAAGTTTTGACTTTGGGTCTGTATTTTTATCAAAAGTTGTTTACTTCTTGCATTTAATTATATTTCACACATTTATTATTGCTACAGTTGTGTGAAAGGGCTATTATGGGATGATTTACTAAGCAAATGGAAAAATTGATATTTCTTGTGTGCTATCCTAATCCTTTCCCCTTGCAAAAAACTTTAGTATGCCCAGAGCTTTTCTTTTTTTATCCTCTCCAGTGATACATTTCAAAAAATATTTTTTGCTTCCCCAGATTTTGCCTTCTCGTCATTCTCCCTTTAAATCTGATAAAGAGATTTGGTGACATCTACGCACAGCTTGTCTGTACTCTAATCTGACTGGACTGTTCAAGCAACAAAAAAATCTATTTTAGTAAAACTTTGGAATTATGCCAATAATGAAGCTCTACGGACAATTTACTGTACTGCACAGTAATGGAGACTTTGAGTTTTGTAGGGTATTGTGACTCTCTACCAAGAACAAAGCATTTGTGTAAATGAAGTAAAAATATATTAGAAACTCAAACATCAAAACATTACAGTCAGATAAAAATAAGCCCACAAGAAGACTGCAGTGCAAGTTACTAATAAAATGAAGCTATTTTACTAGCTATGGAAATACAAAAAAGATACTTTAGGCAACCATAGTTCTGCCCTCAGTGAAATCATACAGAGATGCAATGATGTTGTGGTCCAAAATAAAATTACATTTATTTTAAGGACATATTTACATTTAGAAAAAGAAAAATACTTGGGTGTGACCGTGCACTTTATCTGGCATCCCTGCTCCAAATAAGCACCGGAGCACAGCCAACCTCTGAGTCCTCCTGGTACCAAGTGCCTCACTGTGATCCCTTTTGATGCTGTCTGTGCTGCCTGCAGGGTATGTGTCAGAGATGGCGTTAATTGGGTGTGTATAATCACAAACTGTTGCAGGGGGAAATCCATGAAAGTGAAGGCATCCGGCAGCTGTGGGACACACCCTTGAAGGAGACAAACACATACTCTGCTGCCACATCTTCAAAGCAAACTGGATGACTACACTCCTTCAGCAACAGCCCTTTTTCATATTAAACCATGGAAAGTCTCCAAGTCCCACAAAGGGCAAAGAACAGACTCCTGTGCTACATGCAGCATTTAAAAAAAGGAAAAGAAAAGATCACAGCAATGAAGCCTACAGCCTCAGTCTGTGCCATACGGGATTGAAATTGCAGATGTTCACTTGCTGAACATCAGCAGTTCATTTTCCTCTGCAATTCACATGAATCCAAACCCAGAATCAACCATTTTAGGAGGGCCTTAATTTTTCCCCCACATTTCACAACAGGAATATGACTCAGTGCATTTTTCAAACATTTTAGTACCTTTGAGTTGTTCCTCACAGTAACATCTTCCTCTTTCCATCAGTAGATCTCAAAAGATTTTACAAAAGTAATTAGAGATAGCGCATCACTACATATATTTTATGTACATGAAGAAGCATGGGGTGATGGGGTTTGTCCTCTACACTTGGAATAAGCTGTGCACTTGCAAATTTCAAAGAGTCATCTGCCTAGAGAGAAAGATTAATTTCCAGCCCCACCATCCTGTGAAACATGACTTCTTGGGATAACTTTTTATTGGGTAAGCCAAATCAGAATTTTAGTACAAGCTTGGCCTAATTTTTTAAGAAAAATTAAAGCCTCTGTCAGTAGTTAAGTTGAGAGAAAGTTTGTTTGGGCTGTTTTATCGACAAAATTCAGTGAGTTGCCATTATTTATGGCCAAAGACAAAAAAGACATTTCACAAGGCAAGAAGATGAGAAGATGAACCATTTTCGAATGTATAATGGAAAGTCTTGTGCTGTTGCTATTGCAAACTCTCTCTTGTCTGCATGTGCATATGTTTAATCTCACTGAAGTATTGAAATATAGTATGTAGAGCTGGAGACTTCTTATGGCTTTGAAGCTTGAGATCAAAGGCCTGAGATCATTCTCTCTATCTCCACAGTTTACTAATATAAATGCAAAATCAACAAGTAACTCAAGAAAGTAATTTTGTAGGCTGCTGAAAACACAGAAATTCTTACATCTATTGAGTACTCATTCAAAGCACTTGCCTGGGGAACAGACTGCTTCATGCAGCAAAGTCCGTCATTTTCAAGGATCATTTCTTCCACATCAGGTAACCATGTCTGTATTCCCTCTCTGCTTTTCCCACACATCCTAACATTGGTAACATTGCCTTAAATTTGGGATCTGATAAAGGCATCCATAACAAAGTTAAATCATCAGTGCCTTGACTCTTTTTTCCCATAAGTGTGAAAATAAGGGCCCACAAAAACTGGCAAGCAGCTTATGTGCACTTTGTACTGGAGAATGCCCCATGCTGAAGAACTCCCACACTCCTCAACAGGCTCCAAAACATCCCTACAAGTGTGGGAGCAGAAAGGGAACTCACAGCTCATCTTCAATGAGCTGTGCATAGCAAATGTACTGCAGGCACATCCTCTCCATGGGGAAATCTTATTCCTATAAAGAAACATTAGCCATAATGCTTGAGAATATGACAGTTGTTTTTGGCAGAATGCAGAGGAAGAGTCTGCAGTAGTAGGCATTTGAATCACGCATTCAAATTTCATCCTGATTCCTGATTTTTGTGCAACTTTGGTTCAGCTATGGACTGTATTGCCACACTGAGCTAAGCAGAGAGAATTATAAAATACACAATTCCATCAAAGGGAAAGAGCTGCATGTGAACTAAGATTTTTTGGGCATAGCAGTCATGTTACATACACATTGAAGAGTCCTAATTTAACTCTGGGTATCATCGTTCCTGGTCCAGATATAGACTTGGCACTCAGATAATTAAACAGAATCACACAAGACACCCATATCCATCCCTGCCTTGCCAAGGAACCCTCCCAAAGCAGTTATTTAGAGTCAACATGGGAAAAGGATACTTTCAATGCAAGTGATAATTACTGCTGGTAATTTCCAACATAGCAAAGATAGACAGCAATGCAATTTTTATTTCTTTGCGTATACATCTTCTTAAAAAAAAAATCAAACCCCATATTTCCTTCACAAAGGATAAGCAAAAATGGTATTTTCCAAATGCTGAATAAATGAATGTCCATGTAGACCCTAGAAAAAAACCATATTGTGCTGTACAATATCACCACAAGCCTACACTATGTGCTGCTAAAAATATTATCCAAAAGCCTTTGCATAAAGCCAAAAAGAGTGTCCTGCATGTATTTTTAACCTTTATATAAAGAGCATTCTTTGCCAGAATTGTGTTTCACTCTCTTAACCAACATTACCCACAAGAATATGGCAAAATTAACAATGAAACATTCTGGAACATTTTCTAAAACCTCATGAAATAGAAGTTGTCAAGACAGCACTACCCTGACACCTATTTATAATCTCTACCAATATGTAGTACCCCTGGTAAATGCACTTAAAAGGAAGGAATGAAGGAAGAAGAACCACATAAAGAATGAAATGGCACAATAACGTTACCTACTTCTTTCTTCATGATAATTGTCCTTCTAATGTGTCAAGTAGGATTTTTGCATCTTGTGCTTGGATCCTTACAGGCATCTGTGGCTTTAATTGTACTTTCTGGTCCTAAGAATGGAAAGGTTGGCTAAAATCCCTCCATGGGGAAATAGCTGAACAATGACTAAGGAAGACAATGTAGTCCCATGCTGGACTCCAAGAAGCATCTGGTATGACTCAGAATATTTCCTAGAGCTGAAGTTTACAGTACAGCTGAGCAGCTGACTTGCCACCTTTAGAAAGAGTGGATTTTTGCTAAAAAAACTCTCAACAGAATATGGAAATGCCACCCACAGCTGTGGAAGAGCTGATCCTTTGCACTCCCACACATTTTCAGAAAGTAGAAAAGAGTTTTCACCTCCTCTTCTTCTGTTTCTGTTTCTCTGCACCATGCAGAGTTTCACCTTCATTGTGCAGCCATGGCACTTGAAATAAATAGTCCTGGCATTTGAAAAAAATATCTGTATGCAGGCGAACTCAAGTGCTTTGAGTTCATATGTAGCATATACCTTGAAGTGAAACAATTAAAAAACACTCCTCTATGCACATTACATAAGACTCTGTAACTGGAATTATTAGACTAAAGAGGAAATACAGCATAAGAGTCTTAACCCATTTCAAACAACTGCCCAAGATAACACTGAAAATACCCATCAAAAATATTCTCATTTTACTTGCCTACTGGGGTAGTATAAATAAAGTTTGTTCCACCTTCTTTGAAGAGATAACTGCAAGAAGGATTTGGCTGTCTGTACATAGTTAAATCTGTGGATTGTATATCTAGCTGGAAGATGCCAGGGCCATAATAATATTGCACTAGAGCAGAGTATCCAAACCGCTTATAAAGAGGTCATTTGCAATAAAATATTTGGATCAACAATAATATAAGCAAACCAAATTTAGGAGTATGACCTGGAATCTGACACTGAAGGTTCAAAACCTAGAATCTGCTTTCTGAAGATAGGTATTTCTTCTGTTAACTAATATATATAGCCACCCACTTGCAAACATCCATCACATGGATGGCAATGGTAACAGCAGCTGTATATCTAAAGCTACATGATAAGGCTTATTATGCATTTATCTAAACCTTTGGAAAAAATATTATAGATGCTCTATGGCTTTAATGTTCAGAAAGAAAATTAACTCCTAAAGGATTTTCTACCAAAAGCCCCATCTTTCATAGGCACAGGTGCCTGAGGTGTACAGCCTATATGTTCATCACTGATTTCCTATGGCCAAATTGAGCTACTTTGTGTTTCCAATATCCCATCATTTACCACAGAATGTCTTGGGTTGGAAGGGACTTGAAAGATCCTCTAGTTCCACCTGTCATGGGCAGGGACAAAACCATCCAACTTGGTTGGGCAAAAACCATCTAACTTGGCTCTGAGCACTGCCTGGGATGGGGCGTCAACAATTTCCCTGCGCAATATGTTCCAGCACCTTATCACCCTTACAGTACAGATTTTTTTTCCCACTGTCTAAGCTAAACCTATTTTCTTTTAGTTTGAATCCATTCCCCCTTGTCCTATCACTCCAAGTCCTTGTAAAATGTCTCTCTCCATCCTTCTTTGTAGTTTCCCTTTAGGTACTAGAAGGCCACAACTAGGTCACCATGAAGCCTTCTTTTTTCCAGACTTGAACAATCCAAATTCTCTCAGCCTTTGCTCATACAAGAGGTGCTCCATTCCTCTAATCATCTTGGTGACTCTACTCTGGACTTGCTCCAAAAAGCTGATGTTCTTCCTATGCTGGGGACCCAAAACTGGATGCAGCACTGCAGGTGGGATCTCACAAGAGAGGAATGGAGGGGCAGAATTGCCTCCCTCCCAAGCCACAAGCTAGAAAAAATCCTAAATTTCATAATGTTTAGGATTTCTTAAGCCACTAAGACTCCTTATTACAGATCCTGTTCTGACATAACATAGCGGTATTGAAGTTATTCGACTGACCACATATATCGAGTCTTTCTTAAGAGAAGAAAAGAAACGGAGAATGTGTTAGTGGACCTTTTCAATATCCATATTAGTATTCTACATTTCCATTCATTCCATGCAATGCTTAGCTTAGCACTTACACTGCTAAAGTGAATTTGCCTTATGACAGAGGCACTCCATCATAATGGAATTTTCAGTGTCCTCTGGCATAGCTACCAAGGAAAATCCATCATCGTTTTGATCCTTTACATTATGTAGCTGACATAAAAGTTTATCTTTTTTTCCATGTCTAGACTTGATTTTTAAAGAATACTTCCCTCAGCTCTCTAGTCAAGTGGAGACTGAACTGCTATATCTTATCTAGAAAAGGAAAAAACCTAGTAATTTAAATACAATTTCAAAAAGACAGACACATTTTAATATCTAACCTTATACATTAAATTACTTTTAATCAACAGTTAAACTTTGTTATTCTGTTTCATGCAGTGCAAACGAACATGGCATGGACTAAATGGTTCTAATATGACTGCATCAACTTCCACTCTGGTAGACAAAGAGCCCATTAGTGTATTCTTTGTGACAGCCCTGATCTGAGAAAAGCCAGAGGTTTTGCATGAGCTTATAAACATCCTAGATAGAACCTCAAAAATTATTGGGAGGTTTTGAAGTCATGCCCTACAGAAATATAAACCATGTAGATATACCAAAAGCATATTGTCATAGTCATTAGATAAACATATAAAATGATACAAGTTTTAAATCTTCAAAATAAAAATTCAAACCAGATCATCTCCTCCTGTCTGCTGACAAAATGTATTGCGGCCATGCTATACTATCTGTCATAAAAATATGTCATATCCAATAACGAGCACAATGAGAACATGAAGCAGGAAATATTTCTCAACTATAAACATAAACTGAAGTTATCTCCAGCTTTTGATGACAATTCACTGTATATATTTCCAAGGAGGTCTCGTGATATAATAATAAACAGGCTGGCTAGTTTAGAAACTCTTCTTAAACTCTACAGAGCCCACTCCTTGGCTTAATACATATAAAATTAACTTCAATCAAGCAGGTTTTTTTCCTCTAGGTGGCTGCAGAGCATTTAAAAAGTTGCTGGCTCCAGATGGAATAAGAAAGAAATACAGCAAGGGAAAGACCTGATAGGACTGCTATTTAGCTTTCTCCCTCATCTTGCTCTCTTTAGAAAACAAGAGCCAAATTCTCATCTCAGCAAAGACAGACTCACTGAGAATGCCACCTATCAGCCAGTTGCATCCTCACAGTGCATTTCACCTCTGAGAGGGGACTCCCAGGTCTCCCTCTTTACTTTCATCAAAGTAGTTGCTAAAAATAGGACTTGGATGAAGTGACAAAACAGTCAGCTTACCTGAATTGAAAAATTTTAAAAAACACTCTGTTTCTGGGTTTTGTGGCTTCCTGTGTGGTCCTGGCCCAGACCCATACAAAGACATAGGCTCATAAAGCATGATTGAGACAGGATTCAAACACATGAATGCAAAACTGCAATCCTGGCAGGGTTACCCTGACTCCAGTAAGGCTGACCTTTTTCATGATGGATATTTAGTTCCCGCCTTTACATTTCCTCAGGCACCTCTGCTTTTGCTCTGCATGTTCTCACAAACACGTGGGCATTGGCAGGCATAAAGCCTGACTGACACCTCAACAGTGAGGCCCATCAAAGATGGCTGTCTTAAAACAGCAGCAGTGCTGCCATGTCCCATTCAGGGTTCAATAGACCAGAGGCAGAGGGTGAGCAGAGTGATAGGGATACAGCCAGGAGGCAGAGACCTGGTTTCTGCTCTCTAGTCAGTCTGACAGAGCCTACTACTTCACATGCAGAGAGCTTTGGATAAGGTATGCTTTGCATACTGCCACAGTTCCTTCCTGACTGCAAGGTCTCAAGTGCAAAACACCATATAGAGCATGAAAACAGTGGATGAAAAGCTGGCTTCAGTGAAATGGATGGGGATTTTCCTGCTGACAACACAGGAGCTCAGAATGGTCATCAGCATTGTTTTTCGGGGTTTTTTTTCAATTCTGTTCTTCAAGGCTTTGAATGATCCGGACTCATTTCGGACACCACTGAACATTAAATTTAAGCTTTCTGAATTTAAATGCTATGAATTAAAATTTCCTGTACTAGACACTGCGACTCCAAGACATATCAGCCTGGCTCAGGAACCACAGAAACCCATATAGATGTTATAAAGCCAGAATGACCTAATTCTGGGTGAAGTGGGATGAGATGATATTAGCAGACAGAGCCAAGGTTTGTCCTTGAAACTTACCTTCCGGTGGACTGGTTTGGGCATGGTCATTTACTTGGCTAGATACAAAGGCAGCTCTGATGTAAATCAGCAGACTTTAATGGGAAATTACAGCCACATGAGCAAACTCTCCCTTATCACAGAATTATCAAGGTTGTTCTTCCTGTTCATCTGTGGGTCATGTCCAATGGCAAAGACATTAAGATAAATTCTGGGCTTAGTCTTGTATACAAATTACTAAACATCTAAATATGGTTTTGCCTCCTTTTCTTGGCTGGGCAGAGACTATGGAACAGATCAGTGCTCAATGCTGGCCACCTTGAACATATTGCCTGATGGAGCTGCAAAGCAATTCATTCTCTCTCCATCACTTTTCACTCCATAAAATCTTCCCTGGCCTCCCTACAGAAGCAGCAGAAAGATTTCAGAGCTGTACTAGTTTGTTATGAAGCTTGCTGTCAAACTTGGCAGTGGCTGCAAGCTACTACATCCTTTCTCACCAGCAAAGTTTGCGAGTGGAAATGGTCAGCCCCAAATGTGCCTTTCAGACTTTGGGAAAAGGAAGGCAGCATAACTCCAGCAAAGCAGCCCATACAGCATATCTCTGAAGAAGCCCAGCTTATAGATAGAAAGAGAAATCCCAGAAGGCAATAAAGAAGGAAAAGCTATTGCTGGAAATTGTGCAGATTGTGAAGGAGATTGTGTTCATGTTCTGCAAGGGTCCTTGGGAACCACAATGTTTACAGTCCATACCTCTGTGAGGCCACTGATTTCTTCCCTTTGAGGTGAGCATGTGGAACTCACTCAGTAGTTTTCTGCTCCCATGGATCTTTCCACAGGTGGGGAGCCTGAGGGCCCATATGAAAGCATGAGCGGATTAGCTCTGTCAAAACAAAGATCCTGTTTTTGTGCCATTAAGGAAAAAAGGAGAGAGTGGGGAAAGCATAAAATAGAGTTTATGATATATAGGAGGAAAATTGTTTTTTAATCAAAACTTTTCAGCGTTTTTCATTAAACTTTGGTCGCTTGCAGTGCAAGTTTTGGAATGCAACTCCCTCATCCCCTTAGGACGGTCTGCGTTTTATTACGCTAGTAAGGAAGTCCAGCTTACTCCTAGCAGAGCTACTGTGTGAAACATTTCAAACTCAAGCCAAAGTGGCAGGAGTAAAAGCCCCTCCTCATTGGTTTTCAGCCTCCATTCTGGGGCCAGTGATTTAATGTAATTTTTATAATGTGTAAAAGAAGCTTTTGTTATCAAGCAATAGTAAATCACAAACGATCACATCATAATGAATGAAATTATGTGAATCCAAATGTTACCCATACAATGCCCCAATTTCAGCTGGGATTCCTAACCAGAATGAGCAAAGGAATACATCAGAAGAGGGGAGGAGGTATTGGTCATGAAACAGGGGAGAGGAAGTGACTAATGAGAGAACATTAGAAGTACTTCCTTCCTTTCCTTCCTCTTCCCCCCTTCCCTCTCTAGTCCCTCTACCCTTCAAGTGATACTGAGCACATCAATATTAGAAATAGGTACACCAAAGGAAGAGGAATTACTGCAGTACCAGCAGTCAAGGATGAAAAAATATGGGAATCTGGACATGTAGCAATACCATAAGTCTATCCTCTTGGAGTATCAATAGTGGGGAAGTTAGGTGGAGTCAATCCTGTTACACATATTTGTTGCAATTTTTATATTTCAGAGCCACTCGAGAGGCAGAATGAAAGTTATGCCTTCCAAGGTGAACCCAGGGAAAGGATGAGATAGTTCAGCAGGTTTGGAGGGTATATATCTGCATAAACCCTATCAGTTCTGTGTATTAAAGGTAGCCATAGTCTCCATGGATATCATTTAGAAGATTTCATGAGCACTGACAAATGGTTACACACTTAAAGATCAGGGGAAAGGAGAAAGCCCTTTAAGGTGCAATTCACCTCACAGGGTAGCCAGAGTCTAGCCTTCTCAAGCTGTCTTTCCTCCAGATCTAATTTTTACAGGTAAAGACTGAGCCTTTTCCTATGATTTGTGCTGAATTCTGCATAACATGCTACAGAAAGTAGTAGGATTTCTGTTTCTGAAGTTATTTGTCTAGATGCTGCAGTCAGCTTTAAGCATCTGCCTTCTCACAAAGGCCAAGACTCATTCCTCTAAGCTACAGGATTATGGCTCTTTAATACACTGCCCAGTAAGCTCAGTTTTTAATACTTATCAGAACAAACACTCTGGTATATTGTACCAAATTCTCTCTGTCTTCCATGTGAATCTTGTAAATAAAGTCTATGTTAACAAGAACCAGTACCATTCTGCTGTACTTTCCTCTTTCTCTCCATGTGCAATGGGTGTGTGTAGAGGTTTGGTTCTTTTCTAGTCTTAGGTTAGTAATACACTGCACTTCAGGCTAGACAAAAATCTTGTTTACTCAGTTGCCCTTGTATGGGACTGGATATCCTACCATTTGCTGGAAATACAGCAAAGCAAGAAGAAGGTTAATTTTAGCATAAATTCTCTCACCAAATAGGTTGATGAAATCATACAGCTGTGGAGATTTGCACATGTTCAGCACATTCCATGTGGATGTCAGCTGAAGTCATACCTTAACTCTCTCCACTTGTAAGAAAGACTAGCACAGAACATGAAGAAATTAGAAGTTCATCTTATCTTCAAACCTTTTCAGAGAGACTGTGAATGGCAAGCCCAGAAATTCTTAGAGATCCCTTTATATAACAGTGGCAGCAGCCAAGGAAAGAAAGAATCAAGATACAGTGAAGTTCTTGATCCCATCTGGGCAACGAGTACAAAGGGAATCATCACGTCTGCATGAAGAGAGTGATGGTGATAGAGTATTAACAGAAGAGTCAGGATCCCCAGAGTCAAACACTGTGGGAACGAATAAAAGCCACAGAAGGAAATGGAGGCTAAAGAGAAAGGCCCACAGTAAATATCTGCAGATGCTGTTGTTTGCAGTGGGGGCTGAACCAACAGGGATGTAGTCATACACACACGGAGCACCTCACCAGTAGAAGAATATTCTTTTCAAGATCAAAAGTCAAGCAGCAATAAAATCTGTGTCAAAAAACACTGGCAGAGGACGTTATGCATGCTCACTCATGAACATCTGCACTAAGAAGCCACTTAAGTAACCATGCAACAGCATGGAAGAAACATCTGCAGCATGTAGACCACCAGCTGTGCAGTAATAATACTTTGAATATCCAGAGCGCCTTTTATCTGAATACTGCAAAGCATTTTCCAAACAAATTAAACTTCACAATACCACTGTGAGCTTCTTATTTAATGGTAGGATTATTTCATCCTGCACTAAATATCATTGCTGCCAGAATGAAAAGTAACACCTGTTTATCATCTCACAGAAATGTACAATTTTCACAATGGGAAGTGACAAAAAGGGTGTAGTTAAGTTAAAGTGAAGAAAGACTTGAGGTGGTCAGTATTAAATGTTTAGAAAAGAAACTCAGACACAGTATTAACACTCCCTCCCTTTCCCCTCTTTACTTTTAATGCAAACTGTCAGATTAATTTTTATGCTCACACGTGGTTAGTCTTTGGTCTTAATTTCTCATTGGGAAAATAGAACTTCCAGGGTGTATACTTGTAGAGATGTTTCCAGATGTGCTCAGAAGTACAGATAAATACCTTTCTTGGTTGTGTATGCTCAATAAAATGTATTGCCGTGCATTGCAAATAGCTTTCCTTTGTAGTCCTTCAGATCTGTTTTCATAAGGCATCTTGATGATTATACTACAGCACTGCCTTCCAAGGCAGCATGCCATATAGTAAGTCCTAAAACAAACTTCTTGCTGTGTGTGCTTTCAACCCCACAGGGTACTCCATGTAAGCAGCATTCTAACCTGACTCTGCTGAGTTAGTGAGATCTGACTGTTTCTTAAGAATAAGAAGAAAAGCTGGAGGACATGGCATATATCCAATGAAGATAGGAAATCTTACAGACACCCCATTATGATTCCCCTTTCTGTTTCTTAATACACCCACTTTTCAATCCCGTTGAAATATTAGTGGAGGAAGTGCTTTGACATGGAAGTTGTGGCAAGTGAAGCACACTGCCACATAGAGGCTGTTTCTTTATCAAATGAAGTTCAGTACTGGCAGAACAATGCCAGAACAGGCTGTCCTGACAGCTAGAAAAACATACATCTTTAAAACTTAAATTTTAGAGGGCAGCAAGGAGATTCTAATATGTGCCTGACACTAGCACCCTAGGATCTTAACCTATGAGTAAGGCTCTTTGATGTTAACCGTTAAATAATAATAATAGCTAGGATTTGGACATGACTAATTGTATTTCTAAGAAATTGTTAGGGGTGTTTGGATATTAGGCAAATAGCACTAGCTTTGGCTAAGGGTTATATTTTAAGCATTTCTACATTCACCACCTCTGAGTTAGTCCCAGCTGGGCATATGCTGGTTAACCTCAGGCCAACTTCTCCCTTCTCTTTAAAAGCTGGTTACAGGAGGACACAGCCTGGCTTGAGAAAAGAAGGCTCTTTCATGGTTACATTTTCCAGAAACACTTGGTGTTGGTATAACTCCATGCCTGTTGAAGCCCAGGGTAAAATTCTGTTTGTCTGTAATGCCAGGTATGGTTGGCCAGCACCACCTGCTTCTTACATCTCATCCTACATGACCAGCTCTGAAAAAGTTCTCTCATGCTCACAAACTGACTTTTTTCCAGAAAGAGCTGTTTCTTTTCTCCATGGATGCAACCGAAGATACGTGCCAAGTAGCTCACTATCCCGCCAGGACTGACTACTTCATTTCAAATAAACCATAAAATGGCATGAATTGCTTGGGGAGAATAAAATGTTCCCTTTCAGTATGTATGTTCATTAGTTTTTCTCTTGTATGCCGGTTTTGTCCGTTTGAGTCACACAGGATTTTTCTTAGCCATATTTCAAAATAGTGAATAGAAGGATTAAGTCTTTCAAAATCCTTCATTTTCAATTCTATCACACAGAGGATAAGCAGTTCATCTACTTTTCTATAGATGATATTAAGCTGCCCACATAGTCTGAACCATTTAGAAGAACAGTAGTAAGGTGCGAGGTTCCTGTCCATAGAAGTATCAATGTTTGTTCCCAACATTCATTTCCATTTTGGGTTTTTGGAATCATAACATTTGAATTGTATTTTGCTTTTCAGTTCAGACAAGCCTCAGAGCTCAGAGGGTAACAAAGCTGAGACCTAAACTGCATACCAGTTCCAACTCACCAGTTGAAATGATAGGACTGCATTGTTTCCATAAGACAAGGAGAAGAACTGAAATCTCCAACCCCAGATCTGACATCTGTTCCAACTTAGTAACAAACTAAACTCATTCTCCATCCCCCATATGCATATCTGCACATATGCACAATGGAACACTCAGTTTTAAGAACATTTGCCTCTGGATCCATGTTGGGCCACTTTTAGTTTCCAGACACAACCATAAATCAGTTAATTTTCACTAGAAAGAGCGAAGATTCACTGAGAGCCCCAGGCAAGAATCTCTACCCAACTTTCCTAACCCCAAACCTGGCTCTGCAGCAATACATTATATTTGTTTTCAGCAGTGGAATAATATCACATGCGATCACAGTCTCAGCAGCAACAATTTATGAGTCTGTTCCCCCTAACCCTTTTACATCTGGTGCTTTACAGAGCTAGTATCCATGTTCAGAAATCACATGAAAACCACATCTTTTCTCAACCCTGCTTTGAACCCCTGTTGTTTTAGAAATATGGTAGCAAGAGGAAAAAGAAGAGCTGTGAAAAGAAGAGCAATGCTGAACCTCTGCTCAGGGGACACTGGAGCCCAGGACTATGTGGCTGGAGTCAGCCCCTTGCTGCTCAGTTGTGGAGCAGCTTGGCCAAGCAGCACCAAAGAGCCACGGTTGAAGCACCTTCCAGCTAGCAGCCAGTCAGTTAGGGACACTCACCAGGGAGCTGTGGTGGTCTGATAGTTAACTGACCTCAGGCCTTGACTCAATTGCTTTCATGGTGATGCCAGATAAAGGACTCCTCCCATCCTGTCCCGGCCTCAGCTGCTCCTCCTCTTCTCAGAAAGTGCGCTTCTCTTTACATTCAAACAGAATCTCTTTACACTCAAATAGAATCCAAAAGCTGAGGAAATTCAAAATACATTGCTGACATACTCCAAAGACTGCAAATTGCAAGGCAGGGAGGGAGCTGGTCACACAAAAATGCGTCGTGGTTTTGCACCATGAACTCCATGAGGGTAATAGCCATTGTACCACTTGGTGAGTTTTATGCCACTCAGAAGGTGCAATGATAGCAAGCAGTCCTGAATGCTTGAGATCAGCAGGTAAAGCCTCAGAAGCATTTCATTGTTCCATGTTCTATTTCCATATTTCATTTTACACACAAGTAAGTGGGCAATCTGGAACCTCAAACCTTCATTCATGTGCTATTACAGTAAATATTTTTAAAGTCAGAGTAGCTTGAAATTACATTTTCCTCCGTCTGTTTCCTGCTAAGCTTGTGCATCTTGTGTACTTTTTAACTTGAGAAAAAGCCTAAATTTTGCACTTACAAAACAGAGGCAAGATAAGAGCCCTAGCCTCTAATAGCTCTCCTATTTAATAAGTAATGAAGGGAAGCAATGTATCTGCACAGTATTAAAAATGATCCAGCTGTACAGGTGGGGAAAGACTCCAGCACCTTTACATAGCTTCTTCTGAGGATACTGTTTTGCTGCTAATTATTTATATAAATGTTCAATAACACAGGGAAGTCACCATCTCATTTAATGCAACTTGCCTACTGCTTGCTGAATGCAAACAGCTTTTAACCCCAGGCTCAATTCAAACCAGAGGCAGTTGCTAAATTATGTGCATTGACAGTCAAATCACACATCTGTGGGATGCAAGAAGAAAATGATGCCAAGTCTTAAGTTCGTTCTTTCCAACTTCACGGCAGTGGGCAGACCCAACCAAGGAACCTGTACCTTCCCCTCTGGGAGGCAGTTATGGGGAGGCATAGAACGGTGACAATTCAGGAAGTGATTTGTCCCACATAAGCACAAATCATGTTTTCAGCAGTGAGGCAGTGGCGGAGCTGGCCCTGACCTCCTGAGCTTCCCATTGCTCTGTCTTGCAAGGTGTTTCATTGCTTTTGAGTCTTTGCCTCAGACCATCTGAGTGAAGCAGAGCCTCGCTCTCATTTTTTATTTCTCCTTCCAGTGCATTCATGAGGATGAACAAAATGTACAGATCACACTCTGTGACCACAGAGTGATATGCAAATCACATTTCTGGGGTACACGTGCTTCCTCTGATGCTGCCTGAAGCACAGCAGACGTGCTAACTGGCCTTTCCAAATTCCAGCCCTTTGCAGGAGGAAGTACAGCACACAGTCTGCTGCATCTGACTTCCAAAAGCAATGGGGAATATGCACAGAGGTGGAAGATGCCCATACCTCATCACTCTTATCGTATTACTTGACTAGTATTTACCAGATTTTACAGACATACACTTCCCTGGCCCGAGGTCTTGGCAGCTTCATTTTAGATTAATCAGGCCTGAGTTATCCAGGTCAAAAAGGGGGTCATGAGGGGTGACATTCAAAACATAGAGTTTCTCTTGACAACAGCAGCAAGCAGAAGCAGCAAGTGCTATCACATATTATAATCTGAAATAAAACAGCAGCAGTGTTCCAGCAACTTTGCGAAAAATCTGTAAATTGACTAGACTTCATCGACCGTGATGACAATACCAGCACCTATTCTCTTTTTCCTGTTTTCTGTGCAATGAAGTGACCCAGAGATGTTTTTCCACTCATGAACAAAATAGGGAAATATCAGGTTAAAGGCTAAATAGAAGAACTTGACTAAGAGAAATAATTCTTCCCTGTTATAATTTTTTATAATTATTGTTAATATTATTGTATTACCAACCAAAATACCTCTATTTCTTTTATGCAGCAGAACTCATGGGCCCTATGATCTACTGCACGCAGTTGCACAGCAGTCTAGGGTAGGCTTAAAACATACTTCCTAATTAATCCTAAATAGACATGTGATTTTCTGGGGTGGCCTCAAGCAAATCATCTCACCTGCAATGAGACAGATGAAAAATATGCCATTAAGGTCTGAACCATAGCTGATGTAAGATGGAAGAGACCTGCAGAAATTGTCCTGCCACCGGCTTGTACTGAGAGTACCCCCTGAAGCTGGTGAAATTGGCAATACACAGTCCTAGTTCTCTGCGTATTCTCCCCCGCAAAGGGACAGTCCCTGTAAAAATATCCATTTACACAGCAACAGTCAAAGTAAATTTCTCCATTTAGATATCCCCTTGGCATTGTCAGTCACACTCATGGTCTTATCTCCAGGGAACTTCCAACAGTTTCATATTCTGGTTGGAGTGCAAATTCCTACAACATGAAGTAAACACCTCTGGCCCCCGGAGCAGCCCTTTTCCCAGAAACCTGCATAGGAAAACCCATGGCACTCTAAAAGACCACATGGCAGAATGGAATCTTTTCATTCTAAATCCACTTTTATTGCTGTTTCCAACCATCACAGGAATCACACAGCATGCAAGTCAGGAAATGCAGACACCAGAGATCAGCTAAGTGGCAAATACCTCTCACTTGCTGGATCAAGCCACCAGCTGCTGCCCTCAGCACTGGACTCCCCTCCTACCTCCAGCCCACAACAACTCAAAGCTAGTGCTAACCTCTCTGCTCCAGTCATCACACTGAAAAAGGTGGCAAATCTAAACTTTATAGTCTGCTCCTCAAATCTGTCTTCCATGAAACACACTCTCCAGCAACACTCCCTCATAAGCTCAGCAGAGAACACTGACATTAGCTGTTGGGTTGGTTCATGGGAGACCTAAACCCAGCAGAGCAAGCCACTCCAGAAGCACATTTCTGGTCTCTGCCCACTAACTGGGCAATGAAGACAAAGAGAAAACTGCAGTGTTGAGCCAATGGATAAGAGGCCAGGAAATTTCAAACTGCACCAAATGACGGCAAATGGAAACCATGATATAAAGTTCAGAAGAAGGTCAATGCTTCAAAATCTTTTTCTTAAGAGAGATTTTATTATGTTTTTTCTTTTGCAAGCATGCATCCATAAACCTAGAGTACCAGAAACAGAAAAGAAGTGGGTTTATAAAAGTGAATAAAAATATATTTTGAAGTACTTTTTGCCTAGTGCAGCTGCAAAACTCTGCACTGATGGGCAGTGGTTTAAATGGCAGCCCATGTTCCACACAGCTGATAACCTGTACCAAAAGGTCAGTGGAGATGGACAGACTCTACCATAGCACCTGACAACCAATTCTCTCTGATTTTGGAGGCTTTATCTTGCATACTCAGATATAGAGACTTTGACTGATGTATCCCTGAGCTGGTTCCTACATTACACAGGACAGAGCTGAGACCAAGCCTCATGCCTCCTGTTCACTCACCTCCAAAACACCAGCCACCTCTTGAAGGTTTAAGAAAAAATCCTGCATACTAAAAACTTTGGAGATTCAGACTGAAGACCACCTGAAGAAAAGGGATCACTTGCTTACAATGGGACTCTGATCTTTTCCTGTGTCTAACTAGGCTACAACTGAGAGTATCACTGCACTGCTTACAGGTTTTCTACTTAATATCATAATAACACAGAGAAATATTTCATTATAGTGACTGCTCTCCACTAGGATTGAATTACCTTTGTATTAAACAAGTGGAAACAAACCTCAAACAACAAAAAGATCTGGGTTTTCTGTCAAAAGCTCTGTGCTTTGCTTTGATTAAAGTCCTCTAGGAGCTCTGCTCAAGCTAAGACAACTAATTTAAGGTATTTTATCTTGTGCAATTAGGATATAATCTTATGTTTTTCGGAAGTGAAACAGAAACATGACACCAGTTCAGCCCCAGGTGTTTTCCTTTTTCCTCATGTTGTGTTTAATGGCAACTTTCCATATTTAAAAGCTATCATACATGGAAACCCATCTCTTATAACAATCCACAACCATTTATATGACTCCCTAGATCAAGCCAACATAAGAACCATGTTAACTCAGAGTCAGAAAGCAGGTTCAGAGATGATCCAAACAACCAGCATGGCTACACTGCTGAGAGAGCTGTCAGTCAAGGCCACTTCTAATCTCACTTGTAAATACAAAGTCTGCTAAATGGCAGCTAAAGAGTTCTTGCTGGGCTGTTAAAATATTTGCCTATAACCTGTTGTGCAGTCCCTAGTAGGATCCACTTCTCATAAGGTGATCACTTGAAGCTTCTATAAAATACAAGGGAAAAAAATGCCACTTAATGTTTTCAGAAAAATCAACTCACAATGGAAACCCAGGAGGAGAGACCAGCAGATCTCTCCCTCACGTTCACCACATGTGCGCTCCCGATGCTGAGTCCTCTGGTGAAAAATTAAATGACTTGTGGGTAGGAAATTACAAAGAACTATTAAAATTATATAAAACTTTCTCATGGTTTTTCTGTGGTGTTTTCTGCAACATGTCAGAAGACTGTTTACTGTCCACAGATGCAACAATAACCACAATTACTTCCCAAGGAACATTCAGTACAGCGACACTCCATATCCCCCTCTGCCACGACTGTTTTTCCACAGCATCTACTGGGGACTGTCACTGCTGAGAATGGTTCTGAGAGCTCAAGGTGTCCTGCCTGAGCTCAGAGAGCCAGGCTCACTTTTGGCTGGGAAGGAGAAAAACAATGCAATCTGCTAAGGATAGACCAAAAGAAAGACTTCATGCAGCCGTGGGCTACAGTGCATCTACCACTAAAGGCAAAACTCTAAATCAGTATTAAACCCATGACACCACTCCTGACTTTAAAATATTATCAATGAAAGAAGAAGCAGGTTAACAAGATTAATCATAGAGGTGTTGCCACATAC
Organism: Phainopepla nitens; assembly: GCA_013400175.1. NCBI lineage: Eukaryota > Metazoa > Chordata > Aves > Passeriformes > Bombycillidae > Phainopepla > Phainopepla nitens. The sequence continues at coordinate 510,319 of VXBQ01017037.1, forward strand.
TGAACTACATGACTGCATCCTTCCATGTATGCATAAAACCTCACACAAGGGTTTTCATCTAAGCTTACCAGTGATGAGACCCTCAAGCAGCTGCCTGTTGCTGCAGATAAAATCCTTATCACATCACAGCCTGGCCCACCAGCATATTCAAGTAAGAAGGTGAGTGATTCATTTGGACTACTTCCATTTCTGGGATATAACTTAGACCTCAGTCATTTGGCTGAGTTGTTCCCATTATGCTTCTCTTTTCTGAGTGACTATTAAAGTAGTCAGAAAAGCAGGACAAAGCTCTCCTCCTGGGCATTGCAGGATGTGTCAGATAAACGTATCAAAGAGGAGATTATTCCTGAACACTAAGAACCCACTGGAAATATATATGACAGCCCCAAGGCAGTCTGACGCTAGCATCCCTCACTTGGGGCTGTTAGACAAACAGCTCATATTTTACTCAGAGTGAAAAAATCACACACATTATGGTTCTCTGACACTCTTTAATCTTAACACAGCTGTGAGCTTCTTTCAGCAGAGAAACCTTCTGGGTGAATGTGACCTTTGGATAAATCCTTCCATGTTCCCTGTCATGGTATTTATTGTTACAGTCAGGCTAATGATTCACTTTGGGAACAGTCTTGGGAGGGATCTTTTTTCCAGCAGCCCCACAGACCAGTAAACCTGTTCCTCCATCACTGTCACACCTGTAGTACAACAGGGAAAAACAAAGGGTCAACCAAATAAAAAAAAAAGGAATACATATTCCTTCACACTTCCATTTGGATTGCTGCAAATGGAGACAGACAGCATTCATATTTACAAGATATAAATAAGAACACTAACAATTTTTAACATTGAGGCAACTGGCTTCTGGTAAACTCTGTAAGAAGTTATAACCGTTTGCCAGAAACTAGCTATCTGAACATGACGCCTTTTCCTAGGATAAGTAAGGTGCCACTTTTCCATGCAAATCAGAGAGTGGACACTACAGGAGAGGAGGACAAAACCAACATAAGCCTTGAAAACCAATCCCTGTGTCTGCCTGTTTTCAGAAATACCACTAACCTTAAGACAAAACTGGTTTTCTTGCAGCTGACACTCAACATTACAAAAATCATTTCTGTTCCTACTGCATATAAGCACAGTAATCCTCTCATGGTCATTCCACACTCAGCTCATAACAAATCCTTTTGCTGAGCCACCAAGAAGCCTGAATTCAGTCTGAACATGTAATTTGATGGGCTCCAAGCTGCCCAGGAAGGGAGGTGTCAAAAGCTGCTGGATAAACTACTTTGCTGGATCTAACTGTTGAGTGGGTTATTGGGCTACTTCATGAATACCATCCTGTCTCAAACCCTGAGACATGAGCTAGGTCCACTCTCACCACCAACAAAAAATGAATCAAAGACTTGGTTCAAGTCAATCTGGATGACTTTCTCACATCTGAATGGAAAGCAGATTTAAGCATTTTATTAGTACCTTAAGCCTGAAAATGATGGATGCTGCCAGCCACAAGTCAGCATCTGCAAGAGATTAATTTCTGTGTTCAGATCTTTAGTAATGCATATAATTCAGGCAACAGTTAGGAGCAGGCAAAAATACATATGTTGTGTATGTAGGAGTGATAGTCACGTAATATGTTGGTTTTTGAGATCAGTCTCTCATCTCTGACTTTCCTGGCTCAAACTATCAGGCATCTGATGTTTTCAAATGATAAAACTTTTAACACAAAAGCATAAGTAGTGGTGACCTGGAATGAGTTCAGATGCATTTTTATGCTTCTCAGGAAGGAGCAGTTCATGTCACAAAACTCATCATTTGTTTGCAGTAATTCAGAGACAGCAAAGGACTGGACAGATACAGGGATGATTCTGTGGACTTCAGCAAGCTGTGCTGTCACACCCTGAGCTGGAAAAATAACAGTAAGGCACCACAAGAAACTTCTGTTGCTGTTGTTCACACTGTACCCACTCGATGCTCTAGCAATTCAACACACAGAACTGTCTCCCTCAGACTGCCAATCCAGCATTTTCATGCACTCCACATAACATCAACAATTTTATGTCAAAGGGGCATTTCCACAAATAAAAGGCTCTTAAAAGCATTACTGCAATACCAATTTTCCTAAAGAATTGTAAAAAAATTAGAAAAAAACTTTGGAGTCTTTCAGAAAGTCAAAGAAGTTCTTATCCTTAAAATAAGTTGTTATTGGATGTCTAAACCATGCAACCTTCTGCTTTCAGTCACCATCCAGATTTAGTTGGTCTTAAGGGAAAAATCAGGCCTAGTTTCCCCCAGTCAATATTGGTCCTCAAGTCAATAAATCTTAATATTGACCACAACATAGAAACCAGTAAATGTTTAATATCTTCTTCTCAGTTTTAATTATAAACACTGAGGAAATTTGTCAACTCTTGACTTCCTAGTCATATGGAAAAGCTTTTAAACATTCTGCACAGACCACTGTCGATCATATCCATCACAGTTATGGAACTAAAACATATTTCAACAACAATCCTCTGAGCATTTACATTTTAAACCTTGGCATGACTTTGAACGTAGCTCGCATCCGCTGCAAGGACAACGAAGAAAATAAATAATATCTTTTTATGTTATTACTTTCAGTGCCACAGTTATATATCCTTTGCCCATATAAAATTTTAACTTCTGTAGATGGAGAAAGTTGACAAAAATCCCTGTGGTATTCCATAACTAAAAATGTTCCTGGCCAAGTACTTTATCATTTTTAGAGAAATACGAACAGCACTGAGAGACAAAAAGAAATAAAGGAGGCAGGTGAAGAAAATTCTTGGGGCTACAGTGCAATTTGCATGCAGCTGATTAAAAGAACTATGCAGTGTGAATTCCTTGCCTCAAAAGCCAGATGGGAATCCTGGCCAAAGATATCACTGGCTACCACGTAATACGGACTATGAAATAGATTATGTCAAGTGAGGCAGCAGTCTAGACATCTTGTGAGAAAGCACAGGCTCACGAGAGAACACCCTGCCAGAGAAACTTGTTCTTTTGGTGTCTCTCTGCCACCATGTTTCGTGTGATCTCACCCAGCTGTGCAGAGTACACAGTTCACAGATGCCTGTTAATTGCATTCTTCATCTGGAGGGTATGGGTGGACACTAGTTTGAAACGACTGTATAGAGATCAAACTGGCCAGAGAGACAAATGATCTGGAAATCAGAGCAGGTGAGTTAAAGGAGAGCTGGAATACGAACCAAATATCCCTTACAAATGGGTCGAAATGCCTGTGTAGTGTATTTTGGTTTTAGGCTAGTGGATATTTCCAAGTCAGATCTTTACTGCTAATCGTTGCAGTGAAGATTTGGGCCTTCTGTAAAGGGAGAAATTGTGATGCAAAGAGGGGGAACTACATTTTTCAGATGCTAATAAAACACAGCCTAATTAACAGACAGAACCTGAGATCAAGCTCAATGGCAGATAAATTAGGCACTTTTTTGTGGAATCAGTTTAAGTTCTTCTCTGGTTACCGAACAACATTCAACCCCTTCTAGTGACATATTGGTGATCTTTCTCTATCCTGCCAGCAAATCGTCTTTGCCTTCAGACACAAGGCCAAGAAGGGTATTCCTCATGCCAACCAGTCCACAAGATGTTTTTGAAAATGTTTTCTATAACCACAGAAAATCTTAAAATTATTGAAAGTTTACATCATCCTTTGAGGACAAGGACATCTATAATCTATGTCATCACCTTGCCATATTCCAGGGAGTATGGAAATTTTTTTTCATGAACAATGGGATGAAAAATTAATACAACAGAGAAAAACAAAAACCGTGTAGACAGACTGATGAGCAGAACAACAAAAATGGGCTTTCAAACCTCAGCCAAATCTTTGATATCTGAACACAGAGTTCAGTGGGGGTTTTCTTGCATATTGTCTCCTCTGCTCCAAAAGCAAGTGTTTTATAGCCCATACCTCAATTCATTACTAGGTTTTGACTTATTTTAAGGTTCTTATGTGCCAAAGACACATTGTTGCATAGAATATTAATGAGGTTGTCATCTCTACTGGGCCTTAAAGGAGCAGAGAAGATTTAGTGCCCTCCTAAAAAAACTAACAATGCTTTTTTCTGAAAGTTTGAGGATTTGTGCTTTGACAAGAATAAGACAATACACTTTTTGTGCATGTGAAACCTCTTAAATCCTGTTAGAAGGACTTGAGCTTGAGGCCAGGAACTAGACATTTTCACGTTTTAATCTCAACTCTGCTTTTGGCTTCCTGCACAGCAAAGAAGTCTTTCTTCATTTCAACTTCAAACCAGGGTACAGTGAGAATTAAATGTTTACACTGTGATTTGAAAATGTAAAGTGCTAAGAAGGAGCACTTAGGAAATGAACTTTGTAATCTTTTTCTTTGCTGCCATGGTATCCACCACCCTCAACAAGCTCTTACTTCATGCACTCATAGACTACGTAACCTTAAGCACTCACTCTCTGTAAACTACATACCTCAGTTGAGAGCTGATGTACAAAAATCAGCTGTCTGAATACCTTAACACTTACAACAGCTTCCTCTGGACTTATCACAAGAGAAATTACTTGTTATTAATTTTCAAATGCTAGATTTATTTTAGCTTTAATGTTTCACGAATATTATGTAAACAGAATGTTAGTTGTAGAAGTATCCAGGAATGCAAGAAAACATATGTTCCAACTCCCTTCAGTATTCCCAGCAAATTCACCAACAATTTGAATTTCAACTGGCTTAAGTGGAGGAGTCAGAGAGAGACTATAACGCTCTCATCCTCTGCATATCATGATAAAGAGGTGAAATCACAGCACCTGTTCTCACATACACACATTCCTCTATTTTGGGTGAAAATACAACCCTACGGCTCCCTTTTGGTTGTTACAGTGTATTTTGGATCCAGAGGCATTTTCATTCTACCCTGCTCCAAGATGACACTGGCAAGCTCCATAAGTCTGTGTCTGCTCTGATGAATACAGCAGAGACAGAGTTAATTATGGGAGCACAGCCACACAAGTATTTCCAATGGGCATCTGAACAGTTTAAGAGTGGGTGAACCCAACATACATGCCCATACATTACCCAAGATTAGGGATTGTAGTGGAAAATATTTAAGATGGATAAATACATACTGTTGGATAAGCACAAGTACCTGTGCCGCCATTCTTGTCTGCTTCCACTCAGTTCTCTCTTTGCTTGGTGCTGCAATGCCTGAGGGTACAATAATCCTCAGGTGCTAAAACTTGCCATGACCTCCTGTTGCCATGCCCCAAGCCCTCACCAGTGAATCAAGGGATGCATCTGTCTCCCATCTCACTGCTGGTGTCTGGTGCTCGATCTGCTCTTGCTCTCAGAACTTTGCTGCCCAGTTTGCCCAGGGTGCAAGCATTTTGCAGGTTGAATAGCAACAGGAGAGGACCCCAAAATGGATTGCGCTGTGTTTGTTTGAGGCACTGTGTAAATCAAAAGTCCTGTGAAGTGCTGATTCCTTCATGTGCTGGGAAGAATTATAGAGAAATGAGGCTTGAATAATTAAAAGTTAATTGCTTTACACACTAGCAGTTTGTACACTTGAGAGAGCAAGTGTGGAGTATTGGATCTTCACACACCACTCAGTACAGCGAGCTCTTATGGGGACAGACAGGAAAGAAGGAGATTTGCCTATACTCTGGATTGCTGCTTTATACCACAGACAGCTACTTAAAAGCTGACATAATGCAGAGGTCCACAGAGATCTCAAAGCCTGGGAACATCCCAGATTTTTTGGATGCCCTGTAAGATTGAGAAAACAAGACAGTAAAACTAAAGGAAAAATCTCCAGCTATTAAAAACACCCACAAGAAAGCTTTCAGTTAAATCTAACTCATATAATGTCTCTCGAATGGACCCCTCGCATGCAGCAAGTCAGCTCTCCAAAATACAAGGAGAGCAAGCTTGACGAGCTCCTTGGAGATGTCAAAACCTTCCTGGGGCAAACTTTCTACAGAATTTTTTTCTGTGCTGGTCACAGCTCACGTCCTGCTTTGTCTGGTTATTCTGCCAGAAACATAAATGAACTCATTCGAATAACAGGAGGATTAGGTTAAGCTTATTTTTAAAACATTTCCCACAAATTCATCTCATTTGCCTGCTTATAAAAACCCTTGCTCATCATTGCTGTGTGTCTAATTAGATAAGATATACTGCAGGTGGCTTAAGACAGGGACTGAAATATAGTAGCTTTGCAGTTATGCATGCTAAAGGAAAGGTAATTAAAATGTCATGTTATGAGATGTAAACTGATCATCTCAGGGGCCTGAAAGGAATTCTGTCCCATATACGACATGGCACAATTGGCCAGCTACTGTATAGGTGGGTTTCCTCTTTCTTGCAATACTTACTGGCCTCTCCCTGAGGCAGAATATGAGATTTGATGGGTTGGTTTCTTGAATTATTTCTTTAGAGAAATAGATATATTGCCATCAGCTAAGCATCTCTGCATTTTATTTAAAGTAAATACTGCAATAAAGCTTAAAACATAAAAAGCTGAAATTAAATTAAAACAAATTTTTAAGAAAGCCCTGCTGAGAACCTGTTGTAGAGGTTAATTAAAAGGCGATCGAACAGAGGTCTTGGATTTTGTAGCAATTTTAGTAAAAAATCTCTGGTACCTGACAGAGACACATGGTGGTTTCCTCTGATAATGCTTAAAACTTTTCCAAATAGCATCTCTCCAAAAAAGGGATTTATTTTTGCAGCTAAAAAGAAATACTTCAGAGTAGCAGGTATTTTTTCTTTGGCAATGGATTAAGTTGTACCAACTGGCAGGTGGCATCTTTTTTAAAATATTTTTATCACTCTGCTTTTCAACCTCTTCCTCTCCACACCTCCTCTCTTCTTTTAAACATCATGCATTTTATTACAATATTGAAGCATCAGTGGTGCTTTCCAGAATGGGAAAGGACTCTTTCAAAAACTATTTATTGTGTATGCAACAGGGATGTGCTTGTACTTCACCATGGCATGTTCATGCTCACTGTGAAATAGTGGCATTTGAATATTGTAGCTTTAATAAAGATATTTATGATGGTGAATTATATATTTAAAAAATATGCCTATAGCATGTTTTAAAGCCTATCAAACAATCTTTGAAAAATGTGAGGGACAGCAGACATATCATCGCAAGTTTTTTTCTACAGGTTCCTTACAGACAAGAAAAAAAAAATCATAAGTGAATTCTAGTCACCAAAACACAGAAAGGATCTCTCAGTTGCCTGTGTCCAGACAAATTAAGTTTTTTGCCTTGGAAAGTCACCCTTTAGTTTTCCCTTAGGAAAAAAGAGACCAGCAAACAGGATATGGGTATCCAGGTTTGAATGTGCTTCCTTTTTTTTCCTGTCTACCCCAGTAAAGAATTCTGATAAAACAACTAGCTGAAGTTTTCTGAAATTATCCATGGTACAGCAAATGGTGGGAAGACAAAACAAGGAGTACTAACTGATGCAAAGATAACTGTAATACAGCTGCCTGGGACAGGAAAATTCATAGAATTTTAACATAAAAATGTAACATAGAAAACCTGTCACCTAAATAAAGCAGAATTCCCACTGACTTCAATGAATCAGAATTTTACTTCATGACTTCAAGGCATTATAGGAAAAAAACCAAAATTAAAAAAAAAACAAAATTAAACTACCAAACCTCTATTAAAAGTAATCCAGGAATACCAAGTTCTAAGAATGCAGTCCACATTGACAAATGATAAGGGCATTTGGCACACCCTGCTTTTCAGTTAGATCTCTCCTCCCTCCTACTTACTGCATAGTGCCTGCCATCCTTCAGGATCATTTTTGTCTCAGTCAAGCTGACCTTACAGTTTCACATGCAGAATCTCACATCTGTCAGACAATGGACAATGAGGAAGACAGCAATCCATTATGAAACACCTGACTTGAATTTCATTGAGTCAGGTAATAAATCAGAAAGAAATGAAGTTTTACTAGGCAGAAGCAGGTTTTCATCATAAGTTTCTATGTATCTCCATTCATGATAATGACAAAATAAGTTCTTTCCTCGAAAAGTGAAACGAAGCCTCATAATGCCCTTACAAGAAGTAGGAAATAACATCACATTCAGTGTAAAAGGGTTGTGATCATGTAATTAGGTAAGCAAAACAAACATTCCAGACTGCCTTCCTTTGAAGGAAAGGAAATTTCCAGGGGTTTAATCAGATAGTAGTATGCTGCTTCATCTGGTTTTGCTATAACAGATCTCTCCTTGTTAAAAAAAAAACAAACAACTTTCTGTATAGGGAAGTAGAAAGTGGGTCACTGGGGAAGCATGCACTCCTCAGCTGGAAGCAAGCTATGGACAGTCCCAGGTGAATGGTGTCCATCCAACACCACTGTTCTGTCAGATTTTGGAGCCTTATCCACTCTAATCCCTCCCTGCCACTGAACCACAATACCTCAACAGGAAAGAAGACATCTGTGAATCCTCTGGCACTGCTTCGATGTTTTACAGCTGTAATAACCACTGATACAAAGAGAAGAATATTTTCTAGCCCCGAATTCCTGAGGTACTTTTCTAAACAGATAGAAGTGAATGGGACTTGCTTACATGAAAAATATCCCACCAGAGTCAGGGGTGTGGGGAAAAACAAAGAGGAATCATGATCTGCAGATAATTGAGCTCAGCTTGGCTTTCGATTTTTCTTTTCTGCCCACTCAACCCATTTGTCCAAATCCAAACATCTGATCTTTACAACTAAACAGTATTTTTCTGGCAGCTTGCACTCACTCTGTCTTGGCTATATCTGATGAAAAATACTTCAGGGAGGGGGCTTAAAACAGTGGTGATCTATAGACCTTCATAGACCTACATATATGCAGTAGTTTTGCAGTACTCGTTTAACATTAGCATACAGGCAGGACAGTTTGATGCTTGCTCCTAGAAATCCCAAAATGCATCAGAAACCACAAAGTCCGTTTTCTCTCATTGTTAGCACTGTTAGCCACCAACAGGCTAAGCCATGGTGTCTCTTAACTGTATTTCAAGCAGTTCATCACAGCCTTACACAAAATGCACAAGCTGACATTGAGTGGCTTGGGGGATAATGTCAATACATATAGAGGCAAAAAGGAAAAGCAGTAGGCAGCCCAGACGTGTGGAGAACTGCTTCCCAAGCACCAGAGCTCTTGCAAGGGTTGGGGACACACTGGCTCTCCCAGTGCCTATGCATCTACTACCAGAGTGCTGTGCAGCCCTTCAGAAGGACCTCAACAGGTTGGGAAGATGGGCAGAGAAGAAGTGTCTGAAGTTCAACAAAGGCAAATTCAGGGTCCTGCATCTGGGTAGGAATAACCCCATGCACCAGCAGAGGCTGGGGGCCAAGCTGCTGGGAAGCAGCTCTGCAAAGAAAGACCTGGCAGTGTGTCCTTGTGGCCCAGAAAGCCAATGGGTGTCCTGAGGCACATCAGGAAGAGCATTGCCAGCAGGTTGAGAGAGCTCAACCTGCCCTTCTGCTCAGTCCTGGTTAGGTCACATCTGGAGTGCTGTGTCCATTTCTGAGCTCCTGGGTACAGGGGAGATATGGAGCTTCTGGACCAGGTCCAGGGAGGGCAACAAGGATTGGGGAACTGGAGTATCTTTCTTATGAGGGAGTTGGGCCTGCTCAGTCTCAAGAAGAGACAACTGAAAGGGGACCTCATTAATGTATATAAATATCTAGAGGTAGGTTGCCAAGAGGATGTTTCCAGGCTCTTCTTGGTGGTGCAAATCAATAGGCAATGGGCAGAAACTGATGCACAGGAAGTTCCAGCTGAACATGAGGAAGAACTTCTTTGCTGTGCAGTGAGGTTGTGGAGTCTCCCTCACTGGAGATATTCAAGAACCCTCTGGACACAATCCTGTGCCATGAGCTATAGGACAATCCTGCTTGCATAGGGAGGTTCGATCAGATGACCCCACTCTTGTCCCCTCCAACCCTACTCATTTTGTGATTCTGTGATTCATAGAAAACTCACATCCTCCTGCAGATTCACTTAAAAATAAAAAAGAGAAACAACAATTGTTTCAAATATTTTTAAATTCCTTTCTAACCAGAAGTTCCCTGGGTTGTGCAGCTGCTCAATGACAACTTGCCCAAGAAGTTGAATAAATTGTTTCATCCTGAGCTCCTCTCTGTTGTGGTTACACTGCTGCTAGTACCCAGACTCAGGGCCAGCTTCAGGCAGATAGCCTGACAGAAACATTCATTCCTCAGCACAAGGGCCAGTGGAAGCAAGAGCCAAACCGTGCTCTGTGCCAGGTCTGTAAGGGGATCAGTCACAGTTTCATGCCATCAGTCCCTTTCTTGAGCCAACACCACTGGCTTTGTCTTGAAGGGGGACACAGGCCAGCTCTGCCCTGGGGTGGTGGAAAGACACATATGGAGGCTGGTTCAGGAGCAGGAGCCAGGACAGGAGTCACCCTGGTGAGCACTAAGAGCTACAGCTGCCTTGCACTCACACCAGAGAGGAGCCCTGAAGCAGCCTGGCCTCAGCTGGAGCGACTGCTGTGCCCTAATTCACAGCCAGGTCCTGAAAACCTTGTGGGGACAATTTGGCAGTAAACTGAGGGTTCCAGAGATCCCAGTTCCATCCACCCCTTATACACTTGAAACAGGATTTTCTTAAGTCATTCTTCAGTGTATATTTCTTTTGTACCATCCTGCTGAGTGAACACAGGGGCATAACCACATGAATTTTACAGCTGTAGGACATCATTGTTAACAGGGAAAAAGATCTTCAAATCTTTTGCTTCAAAGGGACAAACCCTTGGCCTGCATCTTACAAACAGAGTGTGTAATTATCTTTGCCATGCAGTGGCTCACATGTTCTCTGCAGCCACTTTATGGCATCACCGCCAAGCTTAATAACAGAGATCTTACAGGCTACACAATTGCAATTGCTACAACATTGCAATTTATGCTTTAACTCCAAGCAGTAATATTTTCTCTAGTTAAGTGGAAATTTTTAGAAAAAATTCAGGACTGTAGCAGTTAAACTGCATAAAGTCAATAGGTTAACTGAGACAGAAACTCATTACCTGACTGTAGATGAAGTAATGTCACCACATCACAAAGAACATTTAAGTCAAGAATTGTAATAAAGTAGATTTGCAATTCTTGAATGCATGTGATTAACAGATTCAAATGATGCTACTTTTATGTTAATTATTGCTTGCCCTAAAATACTGATGATTAAATTCAAGTGTTTAAGAGAAAAACACATCCCAGAACAATTACACAAGAGAAAAAGAGTAATTAATTATTCAGAGTGCTATTGTCTGCTAAAAATATAATAGCAATACCAAAAATATATTAATAGGAAGAGTAATAATCATAAAAAGATTTCTTTTAAGAGTTAGGGACACAAATTTTCCAATGTGAAACAGAGAAACTTACTGCACGGCAAAACCACACAGTAAGTTATGGCAGTAGTGAGAGACTCAAGCACTGTCTATTCAGTCATTTATGAACTCTGAGTTGCTGTGTAGTTGTATTAGAGATGGGTGACATACTGATAGCGTGTCAATGTCACGTTCTAAATCCATTGATGCAACTGTTTAAGGAAAAAGACCCCACCAACCTACTAGAAAGCCATGGATGCTAATGAAGGCAGGTGTTTGAGGAGTATGAGTCCTGTGTCTTCCTCTACAGTGTCTCCTGCAGCCACATTTCTCCCCGCATAATGCTGGATTGCTGTGGCTCTCTCACTGCTGTCCCCAGACCCATGGTAGGGCTCCTGTGCCCTCCCAGGGAGGCTTCTGAGAGCTCCTGAGTCACAACCAAGCAAAGCAGGCATGGGGACACACTGGTGACCTGCTCTGCATGATCACATTGCTCCCTGGCCTCACCTGCAGGCCCCTGCTACAGCACAGCTCAAAGATGCACAAAGAGATCAGCCATGGGCTAGGGTTTGGTGAGCACAGAAAGTCCTCTTCTCCTTTTTGTAGTTCCCTAAGGTCTCCAAATCCTCATCCATGGGCTTAAATGGTACCACAGTATTTCACAATAAGGTGATAGAGCTTTTTCTGGTAACACCAGCACAAGATATTGAGGTAGTCTCACCTGGTTTTAGCTCTGCTTATACTCAAGAACAGTTTCAGGATGAGTGACAGTTTTATTGCATTCATGGTTTAAATACCTTGCCTAAAACTTGATACTGAGTAACCTTGGTAACTTTCTTTTACTTTTTTTTTTCCAAGGACCACTCTAGGATGGTTAGTCATAATGAAATACCAAAATAGACAAGTGCCAATGGTGATGATACTAACTGCTAATCTATTCTTCACACAGGATTTACCAAAATCTCCTAGAAATTCAAAATAGTTTCCCTGCTTAATGAACTTGCCTCCAAAAAGTTTAACCCTAAGGGTTATTTTTAGAGTATTACTCATGGGTACTGAACAACTAGAAATGCATTAAAGACAAACAAAAAATACCAGCTTCAAACTAAACAAAGCAGACCACAATTAAAAAAACATAAAGTGTGTTTAGTTACAAAACAAAGAACTCAAAAAGTGGTGTAATAATTAGATACAAAGTTTGTTAGTCTGCAGTCAGGACTATTTCAAAATCCTTTCTCACACACTTACATTGTACTTTCTTCTGCCATATGCTTTGCAGGGAAACACAAGTCACCAAAGTCACATCACAAAAGAAGGGTTAAGGGCAAGGTGCAAAACCTAAGGTGTCACAGATCTCTCAAGGTCAAGCTCGGGAGTTAACATGCAGCTAGGTCTCTACTCTTTACAACATGAACTATATCCTTTTCACTTAACAATCATGACAAACAGGCTATGTGGTTTTTGGATGGCTAACAAAAAGAGAAACTATAGCTGTAAAAAGAATGAGACTTAAAATGAATTTGAGATATCTTCACAGAAATCTTCTCAGTAACACAATGTCAGACAAATGTTTGCAATGCATTGTTCACTGCCTTTTTTGGTATTTGGAGAAAACACACCCTAATTCCTAATGTTCCTGCTGAGTTTATTTCTATTTCTGAGAATTTTTATTAACAGCAGGTCACTAGCCAAGCAGCAAAATTAAAATGAAGCAATGTCAGTAATACAGGTAAGAATGACCAAGAAAGGTTAACTCTTCAAAATGCAGTATTTCAAAAGGGAGAATTCCATAATATGTAATGTTGGAGGGTAAAAACTGAGAAGCTATTCAATTCAATGAGGACATTGGGAGAAAATAAAAGCATCTAAACTTATCATTCTGCCTTCTCCCTTTTCTTACTGCTAGGAGACTGTTCAGAGTTAAAAAACCAGAATTTTAAAAATTTTAAACTTACTCTGAAATTAGAGAACATTGACTAAATATGCCTTTCCAAAAAAGCCTCAGTTAAAACCTGTGTTAATTTGAATTTCTTTTAATGTAAATCTAAATCTCCTGCAAAAGCACATCACCAGTAATGAGTTCTTTGAAAAATGCAAATTTTTCTTGAATGTGTGTCCCATAATCATTACCTCCTTGCAGACACTTCCTGGTATGAAAAATGGCCATGGTCATTGACAAAATTCCTTGCTACAACTCTATCAGTTTCTAACAAGAAGCAGCATTCTATTATACACCATTATTTAGCTATAAATTATGGTTTATCTTCATTCTTGTGTTGGAAGCTGAGCATTTTAACAGCTAGCAACATCTAAATGGAAACAAATGAATAGCTACTTCTGACAAAATACGATGGTCATTTCAACATAACATTTCCTGAGAGAAAAATGCTCTTTTCTACAAAAGGACACAAATTAAATACTTGCTTGATTTCATTGTCTTTCCAGGACAAACATGAGACATCATTTTAAAGGAACAGAAAAGCTCTATGGTAATTCTTGAGTGCAAGCATGTAGAATTTTTTTGACTGTTGTAGCCAAAATATAAATCACTTTCTGCTGTGGTGTCAGGAAATGTATTGCACTAAGTTAATCACGAGCTACTTTAAAAAAGGAACAAAAAATCCACTGCAAAATTAAACAAATCTCTCTGTGCCTGTTTTCCATTTGCATTGTCATCACTTACCTTTAAAGGACGATGGAAGTGAGATGGGAATGTTGCTGAAATACATTTAACAGACCCTGCATGTGTATTAGTTTCTCTAGTGCTCTCTGTTGTGCCTTCAGCCATTGGAAAAGGTAAAGTATTATAACCTGCACACAGTATAATCTTTATTCTTTGCCAGACTCCTAGCACAGGGATACACCACAGCAAAATAAGTGCAGAGGCACATAGACTACAAGCCAAGCTGTATGTCTTCTAGCATTTCTCAGTCCAAATGTATTCTGCTGAATAAGATAAAAGTCTTTCTGTCTCATTATAAAAAAAAGAGGAAAGGCAATTCATGAGGGAAATCGAGTCATTCTAGAAAGCTTTTCCTAATAAATCAAATAGTTCAGTGGATGTGCCTAAGTGGGGAAAGCTGGGAGCACAGAGATCAGGCAGCTGCATCCACAACTGTACTACTGTGACTCAGCTTGGTCTTACCTTTCATGCCAGGCAATCAAAAGAATAGACAATGGTTTTTATTTCAGTGAGGCGTAAATAAACTCATGCCAATTAAAGAAGAGAAACTATGTCTTTGTGGTTTAAACTGTAAGCATTTTAAAGATAAAAGAACCTTAAATAATTCACTCAGAGAAGGATTCTAGATCCTCATCTGTCTTTCTTTTCTCCCATGGCAGGACAGGCCATGCATGGAATTTTTTGTTAACTCTCCCCTTTCAAACTCTCAACCCACAAACCACACTATCCAAGGGGCATTAGACATATTTAATACCCCTGCTTTAATAAAGTAATTTTCAAAATGTTTCTGGGAAGACACACTTCTGTGGACCACAAGCAATAGCAATTGAAGTCAGACTCAATTTTTCAACTGAGTTTGAAATCTGAGGGAGTTTACAGAAATGTTTTGAAGTCTCTTCACCCTCTTTCTTCAGTCTCCGAACGTGCTTTTTCTCTAGGTTATCACAAGCCTGCCTGCCTTTCTCACTGTTGGCTGCTCAGGTCTATTTGCTCAGGACCATCTTCTTCTGATTCTGGACTCAGAAAACCTCCCCTAATACAAGCAAATATATCTCAACACCTGTTCAAGCGCTACTGAAACTGGGCCAACTACGCGGTTTTTCTCCTCACGCAGTAACTCAGTATCTCCCTCCACAGCGAGCCGCGCTTACCGGTAAAACGTGGTATAATCCACCGTCGAATGACAGCTCTGGAACTCCCACGCTTTGAGTTTCTGGCATTCCCGGTGAGCTCGGAGTTTCACCCTGACTGTCCCATGACACAGCTCGGGTACGGGTTTTCTCTGCGGGCGGCTGCAGAACTCGTTGGACTCCACACGCCAGGATTCAGCAAAGTCATCCACATCGAACTTAAAATTGCCATCCCCCCCAATCAGGTCATCTCGCTTGTGCCCATTGTAATTGCCGCACAGACCACAAAGTTTGCCTTTCAGATGAGGTGCAGCCATGACTTCCACAAAACTGTCTCCGTCCCATGAGATTTCCAAGCCTAATAAAAAGATAAGACAAAAATGCACCAAAAAAAATAAAAAAAGACAGAAGAAGAAATTGGGGATAACAAACTGCACCTTATGTTTGTGAAACGGTGTTAATGGGAACCTGAACAAAGCCATTTGCTTAGTTATGATAATGCTGTTAGATTTCTATATAGCTCCCAGTAAGTGCCTCCGGCAAGCGCAGTGTTTCTTAAATTTCAATCAATTACAATACATTCATGACTATCTCTTCTTATTTCTGTTTCTTCTCGCTAATGAATGGGGTTATCCTAAAAGATATGGAGCCAAGGCAGGATATCAATGCCAAAGGAGGACTCTTGCAAAATTCTGCAAGTTGAATTTGCTAGGGTAAACTTCTAGCTGACTTTGCAGGGGGCCCAGAGTTTCAACCATTGTTACCCATTGCACAGGTAGTGGTTGGTCATACAAAGATGTACATGTCCCGTGAGACTCCAGCCATGACCTATGGGAAACATCCCATTCTTGCCCACAAAGCTGACACTGATCGCTCATTGGGGTAAATACAACTGTTCTGACACAAGTTACCTTATTTTGTGGGAATACAAACAGTTAAAAAGATTACATAAAGATTATATCAGATGGGCAAAATTGATATATTTTGTAAGAAAGCATTCTGAACTGGATTCAAATTGTTCATTCAAAAGGCATTAATTACCAAGTTTTTGAAATTGTCTGTATAATCTAGCAACACAGAAATTATGGTAAACATCTAACCTTCATCTAGTGGCTGGTATGTAAGCCCTCTGCTATGATTTGCTTTACAGGAAGGTTTGGCACTTCTGGAACATCAAAATCAAAGTTACTTGTGAGTGAAATCCATTTTATCTGTCTTTACCCATCTAAAAGCTAGGTGTCTAGCTTAATTCAGCTGTCTATGCCCTTTGATGAAGAAAAAGGCAGCTCTGGATTACAACAGGATTGTCTAATGCAGAGGGAATAAACTACTTTTTGAATGTCTTTCTCTTCCCAGTGATACTCTAGAGGGGCCAGAGATCAGGCCAGAGACTAAATTTCTAGTTTTCACTTGAGTGACTGTAAATTAAATGAATTCCATTCTTTGAGGAGTAAATAGGCAGCTCATAAGGGAAAACAATTTTGATATCATTTGGGATAAAAACAACACCAAAGATCATTGCTGCTTAACTTGTATGCAAAAATGGCCTTTCTTGTAATTACTTCCAATGTCTCTTGAATGGTTCTATGTCACATCTGCAGGAATCCTGCATCTGAAGATCACAAATCATGTTGCTGATGTTAACTTATTCCCATAAAATACCTGTGAGCAGCCATTAGTTAAGGATGAACACAGGATCTTGCTTTTCAACAGGATAATCCAGATTTTACCCTGTTCCCCCTGCTTAGCCAAGAATACCAAAAGCATCACTCTGCGGTGCAGGATCAGGCCTTCACTCCAGCTTTCTTCATTTGCTGTGTGGGCTGGCTTAGCACCACCCTCTTGTAAATCAGTCCTTGCCACTGTGTGATCCAAATCTTGCCCTATCCTCATGTAAGTAATTAACATACCAGTGACTCAGTTCAAAGCCGGAATCCTTCTTTCAGCAACACATCCCATTGTCTCCTATGACAATTCCTACCCATGCTGCAGAGGAACAGGGTGAGGTTCAAGAGGAAATTATGGCTATAGAAGGGTGCATCCATCTTAACATCCTGCCCCAGTGGTTGTGTAGGTTACACCCCGTCTCCAAGAATTTTGGGAATGATTTACTTATCAAGGCTCTGAAGGTAATTCTGCATCACTGTCACTACAGTCTGTTACACTGTTTTTTTACCACCACAGGTTAGCAATGGTAGCACAAATGTATCCTGAGCTAACTATGCCTGAAATCAGTTTCAAATTAGCTCATAAAACCAGCATGGATGGGGCCACTGTCTCCTCCTCCAAAGGCACTTTACACCCAGCCAACTGAGAAATTGTGCAAGACTACAACTGTTAATGAGGCCAACACAGTGGCAAGGGGAAAAGCTGCCTTTTAAGCTGCTTCATACATTATCATTCCTGGACAAATTCAAAATCCAGCTGTCTTTGCTTCTGACAACAGTGAACAAAACAAAACACAGCTTGATTTGCAGACACAAGATTAATACTGCCGTGCTGGCATTTAAAAAATACTTGCCATTAACTTATAAACCAAGATTTCTTCAGACTTGGGAATCACATAAACTTTCGCAAAGTTTAAAGCATCAAGATCCAACTTCTCAGACAGTTCTTTTCAGAAAATAACTATAGTTTCTAATGCTGTGTTCAAGTTTTTCTCCCAGAGAAGCTCCCTCAGAAGCTCCCTATTTTAAACAAATTCAGAAAAGACTTGCTAAGGATTCCACCTTAAGTTTCCTTTTAGGACTATTTTTTTTCCTTAAGACAAAACTTACTGACCTTCAGTGAAAATACATTAACTATGAAAGGTTAAGTTGAAAAATTTTCTGAATATTTATGTCCTCTTCACTTGAGTTAATTTACTTGTTACATGTTGCTTTTGTAGACCTGTCAAACGAATGCAGGTATGCAGAAGAAGAATAATATAAAATTATGGCTTTTCTTCCCAGCATATAAAAATGCACATTTTTAAATCTAGAGATTCTTGCCCTGATTACTGGATTTCATTCAAGAGACTCACTGTGTAACTACAACATGGACATACTTTCCTCTAGCTGGTATGGCTTAATTACACTTTATTCTGCAGTAATTGCTCAGATGGAAGGGCAATTTCTGGCTTTGATGAACAGCCTATAGGTTGTTATATAAGCCATAAAAGAGCTTATTTCTTTTTGGAGTAACAAGGATGGGTATTTACTCCTACATGCATGATAATTTTGTTGGAGCCTGATCACACTGTGCAGTGTGTGCCTTTTGTTTGTTCACAGGCAGAAAGTCCAGTTAGTTTCTGTAAACCAGTAAGAGCTGTGACAGATGGGATTATGCTACAGAACAGTGTTTGAAATGGTCTCTTTGGCAGACAGAAAGTGTTTGGAAGAGTTTCTTGGTGCCTATATCCCCCCCTTTTCTTCTCCCTGCCCAAAATGGATGATTTTCCCATTCACTTGGACCAGAATCAGAATCCAAGAGATGAGAAGCCAAAGGATGCAACATCTGTCCCATCTGGGGATGTGCAGAAAAGGAATATTGGAATATTCTCTGAGTTACTTTTTCATTTTTTCCAATTACCCTCTCTTTGAAGGATGCTTAACTAACTTGTCACTTGATTTCTTAACTTGGCACGTTGTCTGCTCTACTCCATTTAAAAAAAATCCTTCTGGATTTACGTATATCACACACTGAGTGACCCATTTTGGGAGCTCTCATCAATTGTTCTGCATGATTTTTCATGGCATCCTTGAGATTTAAAGGCACCCACACTCAAGAGCTGGCAAACAACTCTTCCCTAAAGATTTAATGCCAAAGTGCTACAGAAAAAGTGCAGCAAAGTGGCTTTGTGCAAAAGACAGCACAGAAACAACAAAATGCTCGTGCAATAGAGGAACAGATAAGTAACGCCAGGCCCATGAAACTCTACTCTTTTGTCTTTCTAACACACAAATTTGGATGAGGACTCAACACATCCCAAGCACACCCATAGCTGCCAGTGCAGAGTGCAAGGACTGCTGCTGCGTGGCATCCAGGGCGGCAGCTGGTGAGGAATTCAGCAACAAAACAGGTTTTCACTGGAAAATGCCAATTCATCAGAACTGAAATGCTTCAGGGAGACATATCGTATCCAATGAACTTCCAACACAGCACCGGCAAGGCTCCAAGCTGGTTTCCTGCCAGCTCGCCTGGTGGGCTGCCTGGAAGCCTGAATGATCAGGGTATGAAACTCCAGGACTGCCCTGCCATGCACATCTCCCTGTAGCCAGGGACCGCAAGACTTCCTGAAGTTTTGGGCTTCCCTGTTTTATCTAAGGCTCAACTCCCAGCTCTGCAAAAGGAAAACCAAAATCCGTGGGAATGCTGGCCAAGCTGTACGCGCAACAGACCCTGCATTTCCCAGCCCAATTCTACTTTGAATTTTACTTCTAGTGCAGCAGTTTTGCTTATTTTTCATTATTTCCTTCCTCTCTTTTTCACCCTGCACTGGGAAAGCATATATTTTTAAAAAATCCACGTTTCCTTCTGAAACAGAAATTTCTCCAATTTTTTCCCCCCGACAGTCAGAACTTCCTGTGAAACAAAATGTTTGCCTTTAAACCACTTCTACTCAGCACATTCTTCCTCTCTTGAGCCTCTCTGCTGCTTGTTCTCTCCCAGCAAAATGGAGCCAGGTCATTTTCAGGCCTTATGTGCTGAGGAAAGGAGGACTTGGCCCATCACGCTGTATTCAGCAAGAGAAACTGATCCTGCTCTGTTAAGGGGAGGAATTATTTAGGCTACAATTTGCAGTGATTACACACTGTTTGGTATGTTGTCATATGCCATGTTTGCACTTCCTCTGCCAACACATGGACAAGGATGTGTGTAGTCATTTATTAGGCTTGCACCAGAGACAAATGGAATAGCAGCAGGATTAGCTGTCATTCATCTTCAGTTGAAAACCTTTCCTTGGCCTGTGGTTGGCTAATGAAATCCACATCGCCTGAATTCATGGTGTTCAGCTGGCTGCAAAAAAAACCCCTCAAGATGCTTCTAATTAGAAGTTGTGAATAATGGTCAACTTGCGCGCATTTTACAGACAGCCACAAAAATCTGCATTGCCACTTTGAGGAATGAGCCCAGAGCCGGGATCCACATTATGCAGACTCACTTTTCCAGAGGCTATATGAACAGGTGTCTAAATTCTCAGCTCAGCAGTGGGTGGTAGTGTCCCCTTTGAAAAAAATTTATGCTAGATAATGGGTATGACTATGCGTCACACCTCCGACCATATCACTCCATAAGAAAGACTGGTTTCACTGCTTTCACATGGCATTTAATTGAATTAACAGTAAATAGTATTCTCACTGAAACAGTGCTTCACTGTGTAAGGGAAATCTCTCAGGACTACAGTAGTACCTAACACATGCTAATGAGAAATTTTTAAACTTCCCCTCAGTATTTATCTATGCAAGGATACTATAGTTTCAGAACAGTTTAGCAAAACAAAAGTAAGTCCTCTGGTTTAGCATTTTGACAAGTAATGTACTTTTTAAGACTGAGAGAATGCTATATTTCCTTTCCCCGTTTCTAGAAATAAGGTAGCATATTCTATAATGTTTCTAATTTCCTCTTGCTTGTGGTGCTGTAGACTTTTTCCTTGCAGACTTCTTACTTAGGCACAAAGCAAGCCAAATAAGATGGCACTGAACAGTATATTTGGCCTTGCTTTTCAAACAAGTGCCTCCATTTTTCTGGGTAGCCCAGTGAAATATTTCCATAATTTTACAACTTAAACTCATTCCAGCCATCTGTAACTAAGAATTTATATAATTGATCACCTTGACTGCAAGATATGTGGCTGCAACTTTGAAAAACATTAATTTTATGTTTAAGAACTGATATCCTCTCTGTTCTTATCTGTAAGTATCAAACGATACAGTGTACTGAGTTTGTATGGCAAGATTTTGGAAGCAGAGAGCTACAGGGGTGGCTTCTGTGAGAAGCTGCCAGAAACTTTCCCCATGTTGAATGGAGCCAATTGCAGCTGGCTCCAAGATGGACCAGTTCCAGCTGGCTCCAAGATGGGCTCAGCCTTGGCAACAGCAGTAGCACCTCTGGGATAACATATTTAAGAAGGGGGAGAAAAGCCCTATGCAACTGCAGTCAGAAGAAGGAGGGAGAGTGTAAGATAAACAATAAGTCAATAGAGAAGGAGGGAGAAGAGAAAAGAGGTCCTTCAGCAGACCTTGCAGCCCAGGGTGCAGACCATGGTGAGGCAAGGCTGCCCTCCTGTAGCCCATGGAGGTCCACCCTGGAGTAGAGACCCACCTGCAGCCTTGGATAACCCCACACTGGAGCAGATAGATGCCTACAGGAGACAGTGGCCCTGTGGGAAGCCCATCCTGGAGCCATGAAAAGAGGAGCCTACCCTACAGCATATTTGCTAGCAGGACTTGTGACCTCATGGGGAATCCACGTTGAGTCTGTTCCTGAAGGGCGAGCCCATCCTGTGGAAGGGACCTGCATTTTTGAAGTCTGTGAAGAAATGCAGCCCATGGAAGTGACTCACATTGGAGAACTTTGCAGAGAACTGTCTGCCGTGGAAGGGACCCCATGCTGGAGCAAGGAATGAGTATGGGGAGTCCCCCCCTGAGGAGGAAGAACTGGTAGATACAATATGTGATGGACTGACTGCAAATCCCATTCCCAATCCCCCCAACACCACTCAGGGCAGGAAGAGGTAGAGAGAATTGGGAGCAGAGTTAAGCTTTTGAAGAAGGGGATTTTGAATGTAGAGGCATTTTTAAGATTTTACTTCATTTCTCATTATCCTACCTTAATATTATTGGCAATAAATTAAACTAATTTCCCCAAATTGAGTCTATTTTTTTCCCATGATGGTAATTCCTGAGTGATCTCTACCAATCCTTATCTTGAACCATGAGTCTTCCACTATATTTTCTCTTCCCTGTCCAGGTGAGGAGAGGAGTGATATGCAGTGGCTTTGGTGGGCATGTTTGGTTGATGTCCAGCCAGTGTCAACCCACCATACTCTCCATAAGCCACTTTTAAGTTACTGGAAGTGAAAGTCATGGCCCATTTGTCTATTCTGGCAGCTAATTGTCAGCTGCAGAATGAAACACAGCTTAGCAATATCCTGCAGACTTCAAACTCATAGCTGGGATTTCTGTCTGCTTGTGGGCTGCGGGAATTTTGAAAGCTCTATGGGTTTCTCTGACCTCTAAAGAGTTATAATGATATTCATTACTGCTATCATGTATTTTTTACTGACTACTGTTCATGTTGAACTTCAGAAGTTCTTCAGAGAGAAGGAAGACACACACACAAACACATACACAGACACACACATATACTTGTCCTACCTGCTTTGGTTGTCACTTTCAACAAATAACCATCCAAATCGATCTGAAATTGCGGTGTCTCGCAAGGTAGTGAAATTCGAGTCCCATTCCACTTCACTGTGAGGTGCTGCTGGAGGCTGATTGTGCTTCTGCCCAACACAAGGTCCACTGACTTTGTCCAGGAGAAAGAACGGGTCCGACGGGCATCGTTTTTTACCAGCACCTGAAAGGGTGAGGCAGAGGAGGAGCAGTCTTTTG
The DNA here is from genome assembly GCA_013400175.1 of Phainopepla nitens. NCBI lineage: Eukaryota > Metazoa > Chordata > Aves > Passeriformes > Bombycillidae > Phainopepla > Phainopepla nitens. Next base: position 533,095 of record VXBQ01017037.1, read on the forward strand.
TCAAAACGTACTGACATGTTCCCTGAAAGTTAAATGTCCGTCCATCAAAAGTGTTGTAGTGAGGATCTCCAAATACAGTGCAAACTCCAGGCTCTGCAGGTGAGTGAGAAACAAAAGCGCCATATCAGGATCAATCAAAGTTGGAAAAAAGCAGTTATAAGAACTTAGAGATGCTGCTCTCACCTAATTTATCTGCTCTATAGAGTAGATTTTGACTGGCGCTCACTGAGATCAAATATATCTTTGAAAAACAAAAGCTTCATTGCTTTAGAAGTCCTTCCTAAACTGGTTGGTAACCAAAGGCCAGTTCATCCCTGGGGCAGCATAGGAAAGCTAACCTGTAGCTTTGTCCCTTAAACACAATGTACAGTTTAGTTATTACAATGCCGGTGAACTTTTACAAATTTCAGTGACTCCCTGAAATTAAAAACCATTAGATCACTTTAGCAGGAGCTGGTTCAGTTCATATTTTACATAAACACACTTAAAAACATTGTACATTTATAAACTAGTGTTTACATGATTTTTCCTCAAAATACCTGTAGAACCAGCATCTTTATTCAGTGCCACAAGCTACTGTATATGTTGTGTATACACAACTGACTTGTAGAAGTTATTGATATCATGCTACCAACTAAAAGTCAGTAGTACATGACTAACATGATGCAATGACTGCCAAAGAGCATGGTGTCTCTACCAATCATTTGCGTCATTGCAGACGGATCAAGATCTCTTACGGATGTTTGAAGTCATACACTGGTCAGAGAAGTCACAGCCCAAAGATAGAGCATTTCTCTATTCATAGCAATGATGCTGAGTTACCCAGCAACCGACTGAACTGCCTCACAACCAAAGACAGCAGAAAATATATTTGCCTTGTAGCCTTCTGGTATAACAATAGGTTCTAACCACATTGCTGCTGTTCCTGGAAGAAGGAGTCTCAAGGCAGAGAAATGCACACTGCTACTGCCAGCTGTATACCCATGGGCTAAGACTGCTTTTGAAAGATGATGCCTTTTTAATTAACAATGGCTTGCCTGAAAAACCAGCCTAAAAAGCCAAATTCAAATCTACAAAAAGGAAGGAGACATAAATGTTACGGAGAAGGGGAAGGGAATTCCTCCTGTGAAGTGCAGTAGAGTTCTAACTGCACATACACCTTTCCCAACAGTTTTCCAGCCTAGGCAGAGTGCTATGCTAAAGGAATGGTAACCTTTCTGGTGTTTTTCTAGCTGTAAAGAGCACCCAAGGAAACCCAATTGGAGCCAGAGAAAATGGAGCTGAAGGCGGCCACAGGAAACATTACCTTTTTTTTCTCCAGCTGCAATGAAGACTCCCCTGCACCTATATTACTGCTGACAGACATTTATCTAACCTGTCCATAAAGAGCAGTAGTAACAGCAACTCCTCTGGTAACCTGTTGCAGTGTTGGTCTGTGCCTACTGCAAGAAGTGTCTTCCTGAAGCCTAATCTCACTTTCCCCTCACTGCATGGTGCAGAGCCATCACAGAGCTGGTAGCTGGGTGATTTGCACTTTACCCCTAATAGGCCACATGCATGCCTCTTTAGCTAAGCCAGTAATTCATCTTGACATCATTATTATCCCTCTTTACTGTGTCTGGAAACTAGGGACCAAAAGTTTCAATTTATCAAGGACATCAAGTTGACTACTCCATCAGAAATCAAAATTATCCATATTTGATCAACATCTCCAGAAAACAGGCCAACAGACTTTAACCAGACCCTGAAAACCAAGACATTCAGGCAAGAGAGTGCTTTTTAAAAATGTGCACTTCAGTGAGTTTTCTTTTCCTCACTGATACCAACGAGTATGTCAATAACTGCTTTCCAAAGTTCATTAAATTGATTCTCCATAAATTGGCAGGAACTACATGGCTTTTAATTAACAACATAATTTTTACCAATAGGAAAAATAATCTATAGATTTTGAATGAAGACCACCTGACTTTACCCATTACTAAATCATACTAACATGTTTCTGATTTCCTTATGTATCCAAGTATCTGCATGACGAGTATTAAGATTTATGTTATCACCAGCTCAGATCGTACTTCAGCTATTCCAGCTTTAATTTTTCCTTAAATTTAATGACAACTTTTACGAAAACAAGGAAATTACCAACAAAAAAACCACATCAGCCAAACATCAGTGAAGATTCTAGAGGAAAGATCTGACTTTTCTCTTTGTTTTTAAAGGCTAAGAATGTGGATATGTTATACATGTTTTTAACCAACCTAAGGCCGATTCTTCACCTAAGCAAGCGACTAAGAGGCAAGACATGAGAGGAACAAACATAATTTAGAGATGTGCAAGTAAAATTGATAGTACCAATGGGATCCAAAGGAAATATTTATTTTTAATTTCTAATGTGTTATGCAGAGTAATGTTGTTTCATGTTATGTTACATCGTGTCACGTCATATGTCAACTTGATGCCGTGGAGTTAAAAATGTATTTTGGACTGGATAGCTGAAGGTCTGATCCAAATTTTGCTGTTTTCTTTAATAACCAAGGAAATGGAGGAGAGAAAATCCACCTAAAAACAGGCTGAATATTTGATTCTCTGATATCACTGTGTAAAACATTCTTGAAAGGTTTGCTAAAATCCTGGGGTCTAAAAATAAATCCATACCCGACAAGAGTGTATGTGATAACTCAGGCACTGCCAGTAAGAAAAACTGGTTGGCCTAGAAATAAACCTTAAATACTGGGTGTAACAAGACTGCAAAAGACCAACATGAAAAGAATTCCTGCCATTTTTAGCTTTCGCTAAATGTTGTTTTTGTTATTTATTTCCTCTTAGGAGAGCTTCAATCACATAATATTTTATGGTTTGCTTCTTTTTCTTTTCTTTTTCCTTTTCCTTTTTCTTCTTTTTCTCTTTTTCTTCTATTTTCTTTTCTTTTTCCCTTCTGAAACAAACCAGTATTTTTACTTGGCAATTTTTGAAATCTATTGGAAGCACTGATCTCTAGTTAGGATTGCGTGTGACTTACTGCTTCGTTGGGACATAACAGATGAAGAGGTGTTGCTGAATCACCAAAGTTATGTTCCCCAACCCTGGAGTATGAATTTTGCTAGCTTATGATAACAAGGCATAGGGTCACAGGTGTAGATCTTTCCCCTTTTTCCCTACAATAAATTGTTCCCAGCATATTGCCAACACCCCATGTGTCAGCTGTCTAAGGTGGAGCTAAAAAAGGTCAATTCTCTACAATATTACCGCCTGAGGCTCCCCCAAGCTCCAACTACTTCTGGATTAGGGACTTTCTAAGCTAGATATGGGTTTTTTTTAATTTAGTAAATTTTGATAGAAATATTTTCTGTAAATTTTTCCAGTTCAAAAATATTTTTAGCATCTACAACATCCTTGGGCAAAGGAAATAAAGACTCATTGTCTCTTCCTCATTTTGAATGTGGCATTCATGATCTTTAGTGTCTTCTTTTGCTCATCTAGATATGCATATGAATGTGAATTTACCCATTCCCTCTCTATCCTTAAAAAACACAGATTTTTCAAAAGAGGGCCCCAGAGCTATGTTCAGGAGGCTGTGATTTTCAAAACACCTCAGGCATTCAACTCTGATTAAACATTATTGAGAGCTGGATGCAGATAAACCTCTTTTGGAATTCCCGCATGTTGCTCCCAAATCAATATTCAGACCTTCTGGCATTCATAAAAGCTTTTGGGAGCTTGGCAGTTTTCACATTTGATTTTTAAGCCACTAAATACGGACTTCACACTTTTACGTTTGACTAAAATATTAAACTACATGTGTGATTCATGCAGTTTGCTCAGCTCCCACCTAAGTCTACAGCTTACTTGCAAACTAATAATAGTATTTAGGTGCTAAAAGTGAATACTATAGAACTTTTGGCATGTTTTCCTTGAATTTTCAAATCATGCTCTCAATTCAAATGAAATAGTGACTTTCATTAGAAAAGGCAGTGTTTTTGAAAACACACGTAGCTATACAAAAAAGCAAGCTAAAAAAGCAACAGCATGGAAAAGAACACATTAGCATTCCCTAAGTTTCAACATACTCTCATAAAGAAAAAAAAAATCACAACCTGTTTGGTCAATGTGGAGGGATAAAAGTCTGAAAGACCACTCATTTCTAGTAAGTAGTACACTGAGTACAGGTAAGAACCACTTAATCACTAAGTGGTTGCCAAAAAAGTACCTTTTTGCCTTCCACCCAGTGCCTCCATCCCCCCAGACAGTATTTAGCCTTTTTAGAAAGGCAAAATATATATACTGCGTGGTGGAGGCCAGACAGACAGTCAGCACACACATCCTGACCAGCCAAGAGCACAGGCATATTGGCTGGGCAATTAGCACACTTGTAGCTCCAGACCAGCCACGGGATATATTGTCTCTAGCTGGGTTTATTATTTGTTGGGATATAAAGGAAATGGGACACAAATCCATAGGAAACCAGGCTCTGTTAGCTCTGGTGCTCATGGAATAGCTTGTTTTGTTTTTTCAGGAGATCAGAGCAGTCAATTGAAGTCCAAGATGTCCAGATGTCTGGTCACACTCTGCTGGGCTTGTAGGTAGTTAAGAGTGGCCAAGAAAAATATACTTTAAATTATAACTAAAATCGGTTTGGGCAAGTTCTAAGTTAGGAGAGGGAGGAAAAAACACAAGTTTACCAGTGAAGGGTGTTCTGGTTGCAGATCTATAATTCAAAAATATCTCAGCTTTTTAAAAATAAAATGAAACTTTGAATGTAATTAGCCCCTTTTGCTGAATTAAGCCCTAAATCAAACAGAACACATTATTAACTTATAAAAACTAGCTACAGAACATGGATAATAGAATTTCATTAGGTTTTCTGTAAAAACTGCATAGCCATAGAGTACTTTCCTCATAACTGCTGCATAGTGCAGCTTGATATAATACACATTACAAGGTGTGGTGTCAAAAACTCCACAGGAGTCTTTATGGTCTATTTCATAAATAAAATAGCTATTCCAATTTGTCCAAATACATTTTTATACAGTAGACCATCACAGCTGAAATGGGAGGTAATTCATTCCAGTATGAATAAACAATTGCAGTCTTTTTGTTGCTGTATTTCTTCATGGAAAGGAAATAACAGAACAAACAGGGACCTATGTGGTCCTTTAGTCCCACTTCCTGCTCTCACAGGTACCCACAATGCATAACCTCACTTCGTTTATTTTCCGTTTTTTTTCTACCCTTCAAAAGTCAGCACTTTTTTCAGTAATTCTATAAAAATGCATAAAAAGGATGCAGGACCCAGTGGAAGTACCAACCACTTATTCCTACAGCGGGTACAAATGGCCTTGAATTTGGCTTAGCTCTGTTGATCATTTTGTCAATTAAAAAAGCTGTGGAATGATTTGTGATGAATGAAATTTTCTGCCCCAAAAGCAGCCTTTACTGCAAGATTAATCATGTGTACTATACATGTGAAACTAGATGACTGCAATCCACTTCAAAAAAACATCACCCACAAAATCTCATTGGTGTAAGATTGTGCTAGGAGTATTAATAATGATTAAAGTATATCCACGCAATTTCAGTTTTCATCCTGTGTACTGTAATTTCAGCAAGGCCTATGAATTCTTCTTTGTCAAGAACAAAGATTTTACTTCCACTGCAAGTTCCTATCTTTGTCTAAGTTGAGAGCAGTCTGTTAATGTTATTTGAACCTAGGTTTAGGTATTTTTCTTGTTTTTAATATGAAAATGACCTTGGTCTAACACAGGATTACTAATTTATGGAATTGACGTCAGTGGTGATTTTTCTAAATCAAGCCCAAAAGAGTACATTTCATTACATTTTTTACAGCAGCATAAACTAAACTGTTGAATTTTCCACTGGTATGACCACTGTGTTTAATTAGTGATAACTGTAAGCCAGCCATGGAGCTTAAAAAAGCAACATGCCAAAACTAACTATAGTTAACTTCAGCAACAGTAGACAAAAGAGACTCTCCAGCCCTTTAGGAGACAAGGTACTTTTTCTCTTTGCAACAAACTGCTTTGAAAATAATCCTTTGATTATTTTTTTTTTCCAGTTTAAAGTGTATCCTTTCACAACGTGACTGGTTTTGACCCACTTCATAGAAATTGGCTGCATTTAAACTGTACTCAAAGCTCTCCCATGTACAGTATGTTCTTGTACCTCCTTATGTTGTTTTTACTTTGGAAAATTAATATCTGCTGGAGCACCAGAAATGTTTGGTGTGTTAGTGTGTGGAGACAGGATCAGGATCAACATGAGTGAGTGGGTGAGGGAAGGGGCTGTGTGTACATCTTATCAGAAACTGGCTTAATTAGCAAAGTTTCCAACCACTGTCGGATGATAGTTGTGATGAGATTTACAGCACTTCTGCTGCAAAGGCAGAATTAATTCTTTGCAAATGGCAAAAATTAAAGTACCAATGTTAAAACAGCTAGTGGTAGCCACCACTGCTCTATGACACTGAGTATTTAAGCTCCTTGATTACATTCTCTGTAAACTAAGACTGCCCTGTTAATCATAAAAGTTTGGAATCAGCTCCTCTACAAGTATTAAATAGTGAGATAATTCTGTAAAAAATTATCTGACCCCTCTGTTTCATGTACCATGGTGGAGCATGGGACTGTGAGACAGGACAATGAGCTCCTTAGGCTCAAGCACAGGCAGTGCAATGCAGGTAGGACCCTTAAGTCCCTTGATCCCTGCCCATAAGGAAGGTTGTTTAGAGTTGAGGTTGTTTATCCTTTGAGGGGACCTAATGGCAGGTTGCCAGTACATAGAAAGAGGCCACTGGGAAGATGGAGCCAGGCTCTTTACAGATTTGCATGGCAGAAGGACAAGCAATAATGATCTGGCCTTAATTTCACGTGTTTTCAGTCAAGACAATTTCCTTCTTATATCATCAAGAAGTTTTGAGATTTTAGGTAACCTGGCTCCTAGATGAGTTATTTTAACTTTGAAGAACTGTAAATTTTTTCCTCCTTCTCCCCTGAAACAATTATCACAAGTCATCACTCTCTGGCAGCATTTCTGAAGGAGTCATTGTACTGTCTTCTTTTGAACCTCTTACAGTAGACGGTCTCCCGTGCTTTGAGGGAATGGCTGGCCCCAGTCTTTTCCTCCCCTCTCATATTACAGAAGAGCACAGGAAGAACACATGAGAAAGGTTAAATGAGACTGAAACATAAAAAAAAAGTGAGCTTGAGATTGCTAAATTCATTACATTAACGGTATATCATATTTGAGCAAAGCTTTATGCAAATTTTTTCTATCTTGAAACTGAGCTAACATGAAATCAACTGCCAGTCAGTTGAATCCTCTTTAATGTCTTCCTCTCCCCAGTATTATTTCAAGTGTTTCTGAGGTTGTCACTCGTATTTAACCTCATTTTGCTTATGTAGATTTGCAAGCTAGATTTATTTTATTCCAAGATATACATTTCAAAATAATTGAGCTGCAAAGGGAAAAAACATATTTAGCATATCAAATTTGTGCAATTCAAGAGAACCCAGAACTGAGTTGAACAGCAAAACCTTATGATTTTAGACGAAAGAAAATGAACATTTTATTCTTTCAAAAGCCTTCCTATAGGTCATAAAATCCCATTTTAGCAATCTGTCCCTATTTGGTAAAATATTTAAATATGTACTGAAGGACACACGTAATGGTATCTTTTTAACTTCAGGTCTCCCTGTTGAGATAAATAGAACAAGCTTAAAAAGTATTTGTGTAAGTCCTTTGCTGACTAGGAGGGTGATATTGCAATTTAATGATCATTCCTGAAGAGAGTAAAGGGACAAGAACATAAGGGTTGAACTAAACATCATAAACAAAGAAGAATAGTTTTCTATTCTACTTTCCACTGCTGCCCCATATTGTGTCTAAGATTTCTGCACACCTTTTTTTAACTTACAAATGATCTGCACAGGTATGATTATATATGCACATAGCTGGACTGCTAGTTGCAGGTTTTTAAAGGTGCTCAAGTCCTAAAATTATAACTCTATTCATTTTCTTGTTTTATTGCCTACAAATTTCACAGACCAACTATTTCTTTCAAAATGCAGCACCTCAGATTTTAAAAAATAGCATCATTTTGAAAAATAAAATAAAATCAAAATACTCAAGCATTTTATTTTAAAATTACAGATTTATAGGAGGCAAAATCCATGGCTAAAAATAATCAGTTATCCTTTAAGTGCCTCTAAAGAGAAGGCAGAAAAGCAAGCATACTTCTATGTATTTATCTTCTCAGAAAGAATAAAAAACAATTTAAGAATGTGAAGAAAGAACTTACTTTCAGTGCAAATCGGACAGCATCCTTTTCTGTTCAGGATTTTACCCTAATTGGGAGAAAGACATTATGTTTTAATGAAAGAGTTATTGGAGCAATGACTGTGTCATGTTGTAAGACTGGATAAGCCTTTGAAAATAATTCAAGTTGTGTTTGAACTCAGTGCCCTGAAGTTACAACTTCAAATATCAGGTGCTAAAAACAGACAGAACTATTCAACAAGCTTTCTGGCGGTCTTATAAGAAATTAAATACTAAAAGAGTTCTCTGTTACCACTTTGCTCTTTAGAGAGAGTGTGAGAGAATTTTGGACTTGCACAGATAGCTAAACCAGTCACTGGGTTAACAAGATCCCTACATTTTCCAGGGAGGGAGGGAAGGAAGAAGGCAGGCAGGCAGGCAGGCAGGAAGGCAGGAAGGAAGGCAGGAAGGCAGGCAG
>VXBQ01017037.1:542185-588661 GCA_013400175.1 Phainopepla nitens
GGAAGGAAGGAAGGAAGGAAGGAAGGAAGGAAGGAAGTTCCTTTTCAGTCTTCATCAGTTTTATCTGATTTTACTTAAAATACCTAAAGTTAATCAGCAAGCTAGCAGAGAAGCCTGAAAAATTTCAGACTGAACAATGTGTTCTTCCTAGCAAAAACTGGTGTTGGTTATAACAGAATTTACAGTGATATTGGTTATTCCCATATTACCACACCGTGCTGTTCCCCAGCATTGACCTCTTGCTCCAACAGCAGCTGAACACAGAGGAAGTCCCCTCTGTGTGCCTGCTGCTCCTATTCCCACCAAATAGGTGGGCAAGGTGAGGACAGCAAGAGTGAGCAAATGGAGCTGTGCTATCCTGCCCACTAAACAGTATAGAAAACTTGTGAAAACAGACAAAAAATTGGTGACAGGTCTATGCAAAAAGTGGGGAAGTGGGCACAGGCAGCCCTATTGCTGTCTGCCTTGCTTTCTGCCTACAGAGCTGCCAAGCTTTGACAATGTGCGTGAGGAGGCATGAACTCCAAGTATCTGCTAGCAAACCGGAGTGGAGCGTGTTCCATCCTGCTCTTGCTTGACAGGCACACATGGCATGAATGAATCCTTGGTCATGAATGCACTTGAGCACACCATCCACAGGGCCCAGTTCAGTGTAAGGCTTGTCTTTGAATATTTAGCTTCATGTGAACAGACTTGAGACACATTTGGACTTGAGAAAAGGGATGGATCAGAATTTCACTAGAAGAGTGAGCAGCACTTAAACGTTTGTGTGACTCCCCGGGCAAAGGGAATAGCTGAGGACCAGGCTGCAACAGGGAGGTCTACCAAGCACCTGTTAGAACCGAACCCCTTAAAGGAGAAACCCTTAAAACCACACAGAAATAGGGAGCTTAGCAGCACATATTTGTAGGAAAGGAGACATGCAGCTGAATGCCGCACACTGCACTGCACAGACTTACCTCTCAGTTTCAGTAAAAGAGTTGAAATCATCAGCCAAGCTGGAAGTGGCAAGAATTCAAGTGAAACTGGAATCTCCAAGGCAGCCTGCTGAGGCTGGTTACTTGAGCCACCATGTTGGCCCAAGATCCTGTTTTTGTCTTGTAGAATAAGGAAACCCATTATTGCTAACATGTGTGGCAAGAGTTCGTTAGCATTGAGGGTTCCCTTAGGAATGGGCTAAGTGATGTGATCCCATTCTTCCCTATGAATATTTATAAGCAGACCACATTTGAGTCTATTTATTTTTGGGGATTTTTCTTCTTTTTTATGTGTTTTCAATTTTGTGTCTGGGGTTTTTTATTTTCTATTTTTTTTAAGGCAAGACTAATTGCTGGGGGAAGGGGGTTGTTTGGTTGTGCAATAGCAACAGCTGTTGTTTTTTTGTGCCTCATTTGGCACTAGAGTAAAAACAGCAACTTTTTGTTTGTAATAATAACAGATGTGTAAAACATTATATACAGTCTGTGCTAGAGATGGGAGAACGTGTTCTGAATAAATTTGCAGCTCATTTGAAGTTCACGGGTTCAAAATTTACCCACAGAATAGAACTCTGCAAATGTCTTCACCTGCCATGAATTTAATTCTATTAACTTTTGCGCAGCCTTGGAGCTCAGAAAAGGTTATATGCTGTAAAATTCACCAAGTTCTCCCCTAACAGTACAAAAAGAGACATGTTCATGACCACTGATCAATACCACACACTTAAGATGTTAGTGAGGAATGCAAAGGCATAAGGACAGGAGGCAAGGTGAAAATTATAAAGATGGGTAATCAGAAAGGAGATGGCACAAGGCAAGGAACAGACTAGAGCAGAGCTAGGGCAAGTAAATAGCAAATTCAGTAAGAAGAAATCTAAAGGATCTCTGAAATTCAGTCCTGCCAAATGTTGAGATTGTTCCCTTTCTATAAAGTACTTAAGCATGTGTTTAAGTTTCAGCACACATGGAGGGCCTACTAACTTCAGCAGAGCTGGACACATGTTTAATAGCTTTGCTGAACAGGGGCCAGTGTGTACTGCACCTTGCAGGCTGACATGCCAGGTTACTTGAGAGAGGGAATATCTGTGTGGAGTCAGTGGTCAGAAAGTAAGAAACAGAAACCACAAGCCACAAGGCTCACTAGAAAGCCAGGGAGGACCAATCTTACTATAAATGTGACAGCAGGGACTGAATTTGAAAAATGTATTGCCTCTGCGGCAGATGAAAAGAATCTAAGAAAGGCATTTCCTGCAATTGCTGATACGGGATTAAATGCTCCAAAAAGAAAATAACAAAAGAAACAGAAATTTGTGTCTAGTGCTATGAAGAAAACTAAAGAAATGGCAGAAGCAGTCTTAAAAAATATGTCAGTCTGCAACCAGTAGATTGAATAATACAAACGGTTGTGCAGTATTGGAAATTTATGCAGAATTACCACTTTTAAACCCACACTTTAAAGAAATAATTGTCCAAAATTTGTTATGATAAATAAAATAAAATAAAATAAAATAAAATTCCATAACCAAAATCCACCCACAATATCATGCAAAGAGTATTAAGACTGCATGGTAAAACATTTAAGCCAAGGAATAATATTCTAAATTCTTTGTGAATCTTCAATCCTTTCACACTCAGTTGTCTGTATAATAATATACATTTAATGAGATAACTATGTTGCCTGACACTTAAGGGACACTAAACCACATTTTATTCCACAGCAGTCTTCAATAGTCAGTGGAGACTGCTAACTGTCAAAAACATTGCGAAGAGAGAAAAGGAATGGACACATTTACAGTTTGCAGAGACAGCAGCATAACTCTATGCATGATATTGAGACTGTCAGTATCAGAACCACTAATATATCTTTATCTTGAAAAATGTGGTGTGCTTAAGTGATGTTTATAGATTTATGACAGAAAGTCTCATCAAAGATAGTGGAGCAGAGATGAAAAGTAAAAGATTTAAATCAATTAGCATACATTATTTGCTTTAAAACTACTTGGTACCCACTTGGGATAGGAAAATAAATCTTACTCCAGAGTTTACATTCTTTCTCCTACTTCTCCTTCCAGTTTAACTTGGAAGAGCAGAACTGTAGAGTGCTCCTGTGGAGAAGGGTGAGTTTGCTTGCAGCTTGCATTTCAAAGTGGGGACCGGGCTGACTGGTTATATACTGGGGGGAATGGCGCTGCAGGCTAACAGAGCTGATCTTCCCAGCTCCAAGGAAGCACACCTTGTTTGTGGACTCACCTCAGAGGTCAAGGGCAGTTTAGGACTTCACATCAGCCTTTAGGACTTCACTGTAGCAGCACTGAATCAGTTTGTCAGCCTCACTTATACGCTGCAGCAGTCAGTGGTGAACTTTTACCCACTACTGTTTTCATTTTAGAAGCCACTTCCACTGACCATCTCAATGCTCAAATTTATACATGGATACAGTGAAGTGATGTACTTGACTGAAGATCTCTATTAAGTGATATTAGCTACTTGATCTCAGAAGCACCTTAAACATTTAAAATGCATCGGCACAAGGAAAATATAAATGCAATGCAGTTTGTGCGAGCCCTGAAGAGCCCAAGCTCTCACTTCCCGCTTATACTGTGAATGGCATGAAAGTAGCAAACCTGACTGCCATGAGCCATATAACACTCACAGAAGAATAGCTCCATTTGTTCACACTTCCTGATGTGTATGCAGCATCTCCTGTGAGGCCCATTAAGAGGAGAACTGCGTCCCTGAAGTGAGTGCCAGAGTGACAGGAAAAGGATGTTCCTTCTTCTGAGGATCTTGAAGCCCATTGCCACACCAGAATGGGGAGTGACAAGGTGCAGGCTCTTTATTCTACCATTGCTTCCATCAAAAGTTTACACATATAAAATTTTACAAACTAGCAGTTTTTCATTTAAAAATTTTATATCTAGGTGTCTGTGATTCACATTTTCCCCACTGGCTTCCAGGATTAAGAAGGAAACACTGAGAAGGTGTAAAGCTAACAACTTGGCTCTCTCTTCTGCAGTTTTGCTCAAAGATCTGCCCTTACATGAGGTGCTTTCCATCTTGTGAAAGCTTGAGCCATAAGACCAAAATCATTTTTCAGTATCAGAAATCCAAGAAACAAAGGCTGATTTTAGCTCAGGGTTTCAACTAAATTTAATTTTTGATGCCATTAAGTTACCATTACAGCATTCTTTGGGTTCAATTCAGATTTTCAAATAAAAATTACCCGGGCCACAACCTTAGTGAAAGCAGTATGGCTTGGTTGAACTAATTTTCCTTGATATGTCTAATTTACATTTTCAACCAAGTATTAAGCCTCATATGCACTGAGAAATGCAAGTACTGCAACCTCCTGTGGCTTGCCTTAACATTATACACACTACTGAAAAATAATCACCTCACAACTCTATAAAACTATTAAATAAAAGTCAAAAATAACTGTTCCAATGCAGATACTTGGGACAGAGAAAGTTAAAGAAGGAGAGGAGGAGCACAGAGTCTTCAGAGCAAGGACAGAGGCAGGAAGACCATATTCAGGATAACAGTAGCACATTTGGGGAATGCCAACCTAAATTAACATTCCAGATGATCCCTTCTTTCCAAACATCACGCCCCACTGTCATGCACACACTTCCAAGAAATGCTGGAAAAGATAATGGTGGAGCAGAAAAGAGAAGAAAGTTCAGTTCTTTTTAAAAACTCACATGAGGACAGCTGCTGACTGGAATGCACTGTTTCTTGCGACACTCTGTCTTGCCTTTCACACAAGCACAGATGGTGCAGTTCACAGAGGACCACATCTCTCCATCCTGCAAGAGGGAACATGATACAGTATCAGCTGGGGTGGCAACGAGAAGCTATTTCAGCAATGTATCATTGCACAAGAAAGGATGAATATCCCTATTGGCATTGTGTCATTGTTTAGTCTAAATTATTTTGAGGTGTCTGTCCATGGCCAGTTGGATTCAAGACAGAGATCAAATTCAGCCAGGTTTTCTTCCCTTTGGCCTTTTTGGTAAGAAATTCATTTTTCCAAAGCTAACCAAATCACACTTGCATTTTTCAACATTATTTGATTTGATTATTTGCATTGTTTTCTCTCCAATAAGCATCTGAGTTGTGATCACACCTACCACAAATTTTCATTTCAGTTCACATAATTAGAAAAATCTGATTCACTGGGTTGAGTGATGTCTTTAAGTTGTTGCACATTAAATATTTGATTAAGATGTCAGCAGATAGTGAATTTATTCCCATATGTAGCATCATTTCAACATAGGACAGGAATGGTCAAATAATTCTAATTTAGATTACTACAGCACTTTCACGGATATTTGATGTGCTAAAAATCTCAAAATATCTAGAAGAGATATGGTGCTGGATCTCTCAAAAGCAGAGCAGGTAGTGTAGGCTATCTATAGCTCTGAAAATATGAAGTGCAGAGCATAATATGCCCCGTGGTCTTGTCCCCACGTGGGATGAATTGCCTGTGGAACCGCCCTGGCTCCTTTTTACACGGTGTTGCATCTGCCAAGTGTGGTTCCTAAAACATTCTGTCTCACCCACTTACAGTCTTATGCTAGTTCACTTAGAGCCAAACTGTGCATGTTTTCTGTTTACAGGGCAGCTGGGAAGGAAGGGTGAGGATAGACCTGACAGGAACAGGCAGTTCAAGCAGACAGCTGTGAATAATTATGTGCCCACCTCAACATGATGTTCTGACCAGAAACAGAAACAGACTATATCTGAAATGCCAAGGAGCCTAACTTATTCAGTGCAGCTTGCTTCATCAAAGGCTGTCTCTGTCCTATTTTTTGTTTCTAGGTCATGTTTCTATCGCCTGGTGTTTCTGATGTTCTCTCTAATGACCACTCACCAGAATACATCACAGACGACTGCATGCAGCTGCCCTGAATTTTTTGTCTTACAGCTGGTTTTGCACAGGAGTGCAAAAACACATTTGCTGTGCCCATTCTACCTGTGTTAGACCATTGACTTCAACAGAGCAACACTGAACTTACTTTTTTGCACACAAGGCCAGAAATGGATGTACGGTCTCGTTATTTTTTCACACTCCATATAATATTAGTAATATGGTAAAATCTTCACAAGAAGCAGAATATTTTAGTTGGGTGCCTGAGAAGTAGGCATTTGTTCCTGAAGCACAATGGCGCCAGTGTGAAAGTGCCAATCAGATGGAGCATAGTCTCAGAGTACAGTAGGTTCACATGTAATTTCCAGAATAAACACTTCTGCTATGTACACAAAAGATGGAATAAATGGGAAGCAATTCTGGCTGAGCAAACCAAGTATTCACACAGGACTTAACATTTGATCTGATTCAAGGGTCTCTTAATTCACAGATGGCCCATGAGGTGACAGAATCTTTTTCTGACACAGTGTGAAAAAAAGCTGCACCACTTGGAAAAACAAATGGGGTCTCAGGAATGGCAGAAGTGTTCTGCAGGGAATCCCTTGTGATTTGAACACATTGGGTGAGAGTGCAGTAGGTAATAGTTACTACATGGCTATCTCAGCATAAGATGTCAGGGGTGCTGTCCTTAGCAGAGACGTGAAATGTAGTAAATCAAGTAACTTTCAGCCAAAACGAACTTCATAAAGCTCCTGTTGGCTCAGTTATGGAAAACACTCTTTGGCTCAGCCAATAAAGCCTACATACCCCTCAGAATATCTCCTCCATGACTATCAGTGTTTATTTGGGAAAGCAGAGCATTAGTATCTCTTATTAAAATTTGTCAATTGTCATGAAACAACAGCTTGAACATCTACACACAGGGGGGGAGACAAGATGTAACATTCAAGGAGGAACTAATCTTTAACTGTTAACTATCATCAGAATTTACACAAACTCAAAAAAATAAACAGATGGGAAATTTTGCAAAGCTTTGCCTCTGAGTTGTTCCATCGCTGACCAGGATGGTGAGGATTCTGCTAAAAACAAGCCACAATACTAATTTACAGCAAACTCGTGCTATTTTGGCTGTTACAATGGCACCTACGCCTGAGCCACACCTGACACCTTACCTGGAAGATCTTATTGCCAAACTTGCACACTTTCACATCCTCAGGAGAGATGTATGAGACACACTCCTTGCAGCAGTGGTCTTTATGTTTATTGCATCCACCAGGAAGTAAGCACCTCTTCTTACATATCACTGTTGAATCCTAAGTACGAGGGTGAAAGGAAATAGAATCATCACCAAGATGTTTGTGCTCCTGTGTGTCTTTATATATTTCTGCTTGCTCAGTCATTGCATCCACCCAAGCTATAGGCCAGCTGCTTTTAATAGGTCCGCTCAGAGAAAATAAATATTATTTATAGATAAAGGGAATCTTTCATGATCTATGAAGCCAAAGCCCATCTTGTACTTCTGTTGGTCTGCAAAATCTCACTGATTTGGTGGCACTTTTATTTTTTTGCCTTGGTAAAAAAGTGTAAATTGTTGCAGTCATGTTAGGGAACTAAATAAAAAACACTGACCTTCAGCAGAAACATGGTAATTCATCACTTAGAAACTGCTCTTCCATTCTAATGCAGCCTTAAAGAGGACCACATAATCTGAGAAACTTTATTTTGCATCACATGGGGTCAGGCATCATGCCTCAGCTGAAGGAGTCAGCAACGTTTTAAGCTTTCCTAGCACAACTGCAAGTGCTCTTCAGATCAGATTCTTTGAGACCACACAAGATGCCAAAGAACAGTATCAGGCTTACCATTCCACAGCCCTACAAATTACTGCTAAGCCAGACAACATCAGCACACAAAAAAGGACTATGGACTCACCTTGCATGTACACACTGTGCAGTTGTCATACATAAATGAGGAACCATTATCATACACGTTGCTGTGAAAGAGGCAGCTTCCAAATGGCAGATCAAACACTTTCCTCTGTCCTGAATATAAATAAAAAGTAACAGAAACAAAATGTGGTTAAAAATATGCCATAGTCAACAAAAATAGGGCTTATTGTCACCAGACCAAATTCATGTGTAATGTGTCATTTTCTATGTGTTTCCATTTCAGTGTGAAAAAATATATGTACTTTTAACAGTTCACTATTCTTTTAGTACACATTCATCACTACAAATTCTACTGTGGGATGGAATATAAGTGATTTATGGCATGTTTATATAGGAAAAATCTTTATTCTCCTTGTCATCCTAAAGTGCACAGTTCAACTAAAGGACTAAAAAGTAAGCACTGCAAACTCTTAAGGTAGGTACACTTCAACTAGTTTAAACAGTCTTTAACTTAAAGCAATAACTTATCAAATAAAGCAGTCTTAACTTCTTACAGCATATCTACCTCAGGGGTGTACAGCAGCCAAGCTAAATCAACTCAGTGACACTGAGTCAAAAAAATAAAATCATAGGTATTGTCCAGTCACATAAAGATAGCTCAGTGTACCATGTGTTCATACAAGGCTGCAAGAAATACAGGAATTTGCATTGTTTCTGAGCAGAGTGAAGGCAACACAAGATATTTAGCTACCATAATCTGCAAATTATTTGGGTTTAATGGGAGTGAGGCAAGGGTTTGGAGAACTATACAGGGAAGGCAGCACCAAAATCAAATCCTTCCTGGAATCATGCAATCCTGCAAGCACTTTCAGACCCAAGTTACAACATAGTTTGCATTTCTGTAAGCTTTTCTTACTCCTCAGCTTATTTCCCAGTAAGTTATTTTAAAAAAAAAGACCATTATAATACATACACATGAGCTTTTCACAAAAATACTATACTTACCTTCCTAATTTCAAATTTCCCTGTTTACTTTTGGAGGCAGCCAATTAATAAGTTCTTTAATGAGTGGTTGTCACTCTCCTACCTTATAATTTTTGAGGTCTAATATTTAATAGGCATCAAATCCAAACTAGGGAATGCCCACTCTAAGTACATACTAGAAGTACTAAGTACTGGGCCAATATTTAAGCTTTCAAACCATTTGGTCTTGGCACACTGTAATTCCTTCATTTTTCAATAACTCTTGATAAATGTAGAGCATGTTAAAAAAAAATTCCATTTTCCTCTCAGATATAAGTGAACAAAAGGATAAGCACACATAAAAATCCATTGGATTTGCCTTCACTTTCTACAAATTGAACTTGTAACAAAAGTTACTAAATAATTGCTTTTGTTTGGTTAAACACAATTTAAACATCCCTCTCCTGCAAATTAGCTACTTGGAATTAACCTGTGTTTGCATAGCCAGCCTTCCTTTCACTGGACATGTGTCTTTCTCAAAAGGTTTAATTTCTCTTGCAGAACTGATGTAAGGAATCAGTTGAGGATGCTCAGCAGCCCTAAAAGGCACTGCTCTACATCCATGCGCTACTTAGGGGCAAAGCCATGCCATAGTCCTTCCTGTAACAACACTTCTGCTGCTCTCTGTGGGGCCAGAACTTCAATTGCAGAGCTTGTGTCAGCAAGTGAACAAAAGTCCAGTTCTCTCCCACACCCTCTTGCTATGCCTTCCAAACTGCTCAGCAGAATTCCGGGTGGCCAGCCCAGTTCAAATAGTTGGTTAAAAACCCCTGTCAAAGGAGGCACCACTTTAAAAGTTGTGGTGATGAAGATATTGGCTTAATGGTTGTCTTTGCTGGCTCAAAACCACTAGTTAAACTAATAATTCAAGTCCCAGTAGAGTCCACAGCATTCTTCTAAGCTATGAACGCTGAGTATCAGGAATTCAATTGCAGGGAGGTCCTCCACATGATACTTTAAAAACCATGCCTCAGCATCCCTGGAAACTTTTCTCTTCCCGACTGCCATGCAGTGTGTTACTCATCCTTTGGCTTTACTTCCCCACCAAAACTTTTAACACTTCCCTGTAAATAGACATAATCTATTCCCAGGTAAATGAAATGCTTTAGAGTAAAAACCACATAAAATGAAATTCATTATTATTACTGAATTTGTTTACATTCTAAGAAGGGAAAAAAGAAATTGTAGAAAGATCCTCTTGAAGTAGTCAAAAATTAAAGCTGCACTTTGAATGCCTAGTTCAAGGAGGGGAAAGTATAGTCAGGAAAAGCATGGGGAAGAGAGGACAAGGGGAGTTTTCAGAAGGAAAGGAAAAATGTCCTCAGCCAAAACAGAAGCTCAGCGTTTGGACTGTGCTCCTCTCCATTTCATTTCTCTACTGCATTACTCTCTGGTACTGTGGTTGAATGTTCCAGGCAGACATTTATTTATCTGTAGCAATTCTCAGTTAGCAAATAAATAAATCCAGGTTATTTCAAGCAGTTAAAAATATTAAGTGTTATCAGAACCCAGAACTCTACATAGCTTTGATGGCTTCTAGGCCAGAGATCTCTGTATTCCTAACCTAGACCTGTTAAGAGATTTCAGATAAAAACATAGTCAAAATTCCATTGAAGAACGGGGAGTAATTAGCTCTGAAATTTTTCCAAACCTAGTTATAACCTCATAGACCAAACTAAAGTCAATTTACTTGGTAGGATGTAAGCTCTCCTTGTTTAGGAAATAGATGGAATGTTAACCTGTGGGATCTGTAGACAAAGTAAGAGCAAAATAAGGCAGTGCCTTATTTTGTCACTGCCTTGCTTGTCATGACCTGGAAGAACCAGCCCTTCTTAGAGGCCTATGAATCCCACCTTTAAAATATGTTGGAAAGATGTAATTGAAAATATTTCTGGATGACAGTGTGATTTCACCTTAAGAAGGCAATCATGAGATGGACTCCTGGATCCATGGCCTCTCTGACAACAGTTTCTAAAAACAAAATATCAGTTCAGAAGTTTTCTCTGCATTTCCTCAAAACCAGGAATGCAAATGCTCACTCAAGTAATAATATGAGATGGTGAGGCCTTTTTCTTATGACAAACTCCAAAGGAACATTTCCTCCCACCTCAACCTCCTTTGTAAAACATATAATGAAGGTAAGGAAGCATCCCTCTATTTGTTCTTCTAAGCAAGGCAACTGGTCTAAGTCCAGCTCTTCTGCAGCTGCTTGCTTAGTACCACCCACCACATACCTAACACTGACCTTGAGTACCTGTCCAAAATCTGTGGATTATAAACACTGAGCAATAGAGCCTCTTTCACCCCCTGGAATTTACCAGTATTGTGAAATACTGGTCTAAAAGGTGTTCTGCACAAACATATTGTATTAATTACAAAATTCCTGGGGAAAAAAAATCACTCACCTAAGCATTTGGGGCAACACTGTCCAGCAGGAATGTGACTGAGGTGCTGGGGACATGAGAGAATGGGGCAGACTTCTTGGATACACTGTGTCCTGCCACCCTGAAGGAAAATAGGCTCCATTAGAAAAAAAATTAAAGCAAAATTTCAAGTAAATGTGCGCACACACATACACAGAGGCAACAAGGTCTTGAAAAGTCTTACCAAAGCAGTACTTGCCAATAGAAATTTCTGCTTGCATCAGGTGTACAGGATATGTACAACAGCACTTCAAGACTTTCTATAGTGCTTGCAGAGACCTTGGATTATCCATATTTTTTTCAATCTCTCAAACAATGAATGCAGTAATTGAAGAAACAGTGTCTTTCTATCTTATTTCTTGGTGTGGATATGATAAAACCAGGGAAAATAAAATCACTGTCCATGAACATTTCCGGATGTTCTAAAAAGCTATTGAGCTATTTTTTGTATTATTCTTCATCTCCTGTGTCATGCCCTTCTAGGCTTGTCTGGGACAGGGATTAAGTGCTGAAGCAAGATGAGAGCAGGTGTTCTTCCACTATGTCTGTGACCTCAGAAGCCAAATAAGCTGAAATCACTTAAGAAAGCACATTTCTGTTAGCGTCCAAGGCCAACTATGCAAACCCAGAAGGTCTGCTTTCTTCAGAGGACTGAAAACCAATTGGGTATATGAACTTTTGGGAATGAATGAGGAAAAAATTTTAAAAAAGCAAGCTAGACTGGATATATCCTGGTGTATCAATGAATACCAGAAACAGAGGCAAAGACAAAAGCACAGAAAACATATCAAAGATTGAGCCAGTTAAAAGACATCTTATTTCTCATTGTGTTCTGTTGCCTGATTACTTCATTGCACCTTCAGAATACTATATTTAGCTCTAGACCCTCTAGACCAACTTGTGCTCCATATGCTTATGAGAGGTCCAGGTCACCAAACTTTAAAAATCAGTCCACCTTTTTCTTAGCAAGGGAAGTCAGGTTTTTTCATCTAGTTGTCTTGCCTTATTTATCACTCAGAGCTGCAGGCTCATCCCAGCAATAAGCTTTGCATTCTTGATGCTGTGATTGAAGGCTTATGAACAGCCTCCTCCAACCTACATGCTGAATGGCTCTTGGGGCTCCCTGGGGAGAGATGGAAAAAGCCGTTCATTTTGAAGAACCCTGTGCCTGAAATGATGGCATACCACTCCACTCCTAATGGCCTCAGTGAATCATGTAAAAGCTTTTAGGTATAGGCAGACCCAGTGCAGCACAGAAAATAACATACTGACTGTACCCCCGTTCTATAATAAGTTTTCAGGCACTGAAGTCTACCTGTCCCGTGGGGCTACCAAAGCATCCTGAGTGCACATGGCTGAGGACTGCTCGTAATTCTTTCACTGCGGCATGCAGAAACACAGAGCTTATTGTAGACTGAAACGACTGCTCTAAATTAAGGGTCAGACCAGAAACTTGACAAAACTAAATTAATTCTTTAGTGATGTTCCTTAGTATGCTTAGGGAATAGCTCTGTGAGAGGAGACACAGGTGCAGAATGAAAGAAAAGAAACAAAGAAGGGCTCTCTGAAGTAGTATTGTGAGTCACCCCAGAGAAATAGGCTACAAGAAGCCAAAGTTCAAACTTTGGTTACAATTTAGCAAAAGGGAAAGCAGGGCATGGATGTCTCAGCCAGACTGATGACAGGATCAGGGATATATCCATGAAAGATAATGAGGAAAGGCTGAGGGAACTGCGACTGTTCAGCCTAGAAAAGAGAAGGATTCAAGGTGACCTAAGTGCAGCCTTTGAGTACCAGAAGGGAGCCTACAAAAAAGATGGAGACAGACTGTTTAGAAGATCATCTAGCAACAAGAGAAGGAGAAATGGCTTTAAATTGAGAGTAGGCTCAGTTTGGGTATTAGGAAGAAATTCTTTGCTGAGAGGGTGGCGAGACACCGCAACAGGTTGCCAGGAGAGGTGGTGGGTACTCTATTTTTGAGAGTGTTCAAGGCCAGTTTGGATGGGGCACTGAGCAACCTGGTCTAGTGAAAGGTTATCTTTCCCCTGCACACAGCAGGGGGATTGTACCTAGATAATCTTTAAGGTCTTTTCAACCAAAGCTATTCTGTGATTCTGCGAAGATAAAGCAACACTCCAACACATGGTGAGCACAGGTCCTTTCTTGCAATCTTGCTGCTGCATTTAATGCTCACATAAACTGCGGCTCTGCAGAACTGCCATGGAGTTTTGCTTCTCTGACAGATTGAATCAAAGGTCAGGCTTAGCACACTATTGAGATGTTGCATTTGTAGCCTCTTGCATAAGTATCTTTATAAATACAAAATGCCATAGATAATGTAAAATATTTTCTCACTTCAGCTTTTTGTTCATAGCTCTTGCCTTTTTGTACTGGCCTCTCTGCAGAAAATGTCATGCTAGTGCAAGTTCAAAAACAGTCTGAAACAAACCAACCTGTATCATTTAAAGTAAAAATAATTCTGCCTGCCCTACAGAACTTAGAGAGATAATTAATTGAGCACTCATTGAATGTTAAAACACACACACAGTATTTTCTATTTCTTAAAAGCCTCAGTCATCATAATTCAAGACTCAAAAAGCATTCAGAATACCTGTTTTCAAAGCAGCTGGTGTAGCCAGTGTTTTAAATTTCATGGAATAGAGTTGGGTAGGAAAAAAAATTGGTGCAACAAAAATTAAAAAAAAACAACTAAAATCAATGGAAAAAATAACTCTGGAGGGGAAGAAGATTGGCTTTGGATGACCTAAGTTAGGATGGGGACTACACAGTGAACATCTTTTCTCTTCCACTTCTCAATTGCATCTACAGCTTTTAGCTCACATTTCTTTGTATGATATCTCCCAGGCAGCTAGAATGCTCCAGGTCAGAAGCAACACCCTCCAGTTATTCCAGTAAAACCAAACCTGAACTGGAAGTCAGCACAGACCAATAAAGTACAAGTGACATCTGCTTCCTGTGAGAAATGCTATTCAAGATCTAGGCAAATAAATCCTTGAGCAACAGCTAACGTGAAACTTTACTCAGAGGAGGCTGCTGCAATTCAGAGTCTTCTGGAGGTAACAGATTTTGTAAGATATCTATTGCCTACTAAGAAAAGATTCACTTTCCACCTTGTAGACAAATAAAAACACTGCTGCCACCTCATATCTGCAAGACAAACCAAAAGGTTCTGAAGCGTCAGCTCAGTAGGTGGTGTAGACTGAGGTTTCATCTTGTCTAAGCACTTTTCTCAAGAGACAGAAGGAGAGGGGGAGAGGAAACAGCGCTTTCTAATGCTCCCACAAGAGGTCCATCTTTGAGAAACACAGATGACAAATCCTTCTTTATATGAAAGCATGGAGCTGGTCCATCTAGCCATCCATTCACTTCTGCTCAGCTCCTACCTCAATTACGATACTTTGCTGTTCAATAAGGACACAAGTAACTGGGCAGTGTTGAGAGACACTCATCCAGGTTGCGACCGACTGCTGGACACACTGGATGGAGGACAAAGTGCAGTTTCTGGGTAGGCTATCCACATGCCTGGTGCACAGCATGTGTGCAGCCTGTGTGCTGAGAGAGACAAAGAAAAAAAAATGTCTGCAGAAAAATGTCTGCAGCTTGGGAATCTGTTGTAATTAATCCCCAAGAACCTTGGACTTCATCTGTCATGAGGGCAAGAAAGACATCACCAGCAAGAGCTTGTCTTTAGCAGATTTTTAAAGCACTCATGAAATCCCAGTAGGACAGAGATTTCCACACTCTCAATTTGTTTGCTACTGATAATGAGCATGCCTAAACTTAATAATATTTTACATTCATGTTATTTAAGGTTAAAGGTTAATATCAGTATTATCAAGAATCAGGTTTCTTGTGGGTATTTAATTTTCTATTTGACTTTCAGGTTTCATTTCTGTGCTTTAGTGAAGCTATAAATCATCTAAAAAAGATTTCTCTTTAGTTTTGCCCTACGTTTTGCCCTTAGTTTGCCCTTGCACTTGAAAGACTGCTCATCCTCTGACAGAAGTAAAATTTCCATTGATTTTGCAGTATATTTGTCTAAGTGCTGACTGATATTAGGATTCAGTGGATTGTAAACATTTATTTTTAACTTTTATTCTAGAAGAAGTGTGAAAGGTTTCACTTGCTACCAGTGAACCTATCCTTACAGAAAAAAAAAAAATTACCAAAATAACATTTCTCTCAATTCTAGGATACATATTCCAGACATTAAGAGCAAAGTCAGACACACACAGTGTAAACTCAGCAGGATTTTTGTAAGAACTAAGACAGATGTTCAAGGCCATGTCCAGCTATGAAGAAAGATTTTATGCCATCAGCATGAAAAAAAAACTTTTAAAGTTCAATAGTGTCACTACTGAGCAAGTCTGCCCCATGCCAGTGGCAAGAGATGTCAAATAAAAACACAACTGTATGACTATTTGTCTTCAACTACTCTGCCCCAGTGCAAGTAACTACAGTCACCATGAACCTAATAAGAAACATTATCACTTCTGTGACGGCAAAGGCATAAAGGCAATAAATAGATATATAAAATAAAGAGATGGACATGTTATTTAAGATTCAGATAATAATGAGTATTACCATTCTGGAATTAAAAAACTATTAAGGCATTCCAGGACTCATTTCATTACACCACATTGGCTGATGTGTATAGACTTCCTAGGTGAACTGGAGAGTGTGTTGGCTTGCATACACCTGGTGGCCTCCAGGAGCTCTGTCTGACTTATTAACTGCTGTGTGATAATCTTGACTCTGACTACCTCCCAAATGTGAACGAAAAACATAAACCAGGTCAGCAACACGTACTATGCAAGCATCTCCAAAATGCCTCTGCAATCACATGCCCTGAAAACCCACACCTTGTCAGATTACAGTTCCTGATGTGCCATGTACCAAGTAGACTCCAGGTACAAAAGGGAGAGGATACTGTGCTTAGAGCACAAGTTTAATCTGGAAATTTAATCTGGAAAGGTGTTCCCTCCCAAATCAGATGAAAGACACTCCACTTCTTTTAAGAATGCTGATGTAGCATAGGGTGGGCAGCCTCCTGGTATAACTTCACCCCTCTACAGTATTTCAAGCTTGGCCCATGAAACAGCCATGTCTTGCACAGTGAGACTTCCCTGGAAGGGTCACAGGAGGAAGAAGATTTTGAGGAAATGCACAAAGTAGCAATACAGTTCTCAACACTAAAGCAATCAGCACATCAGACAGACAAGCCAGAGCTTCCCACATCCCTGCAGCCTGATCTATTGTCTAGATTAGGATTTTTAAAATGCCTATCTATAAAGTGTTGGATAAAATTCAGAATAGGGAGATCTTGAGCTTCAATTCAAAACAGCAGGTATTTATACTGTCTTGTATGTCCAAGATTTTTAAAATTTAGATCTAGATCTCAAACCCTATTTTCTGCAATGTCACTCCTATGTGAAGGCTTTAGAAAGTGGCCCTGGTGACAGTCTAAAGGGGTGTCCTAAGAACTGCGTGTGAAGCAAATGCTGTACAGAGCTCACATTTTGCTATCAGGTCATACAGACTAGGATATAAATAAATCTTCTTAAATGTCTTAAAAATCACCCAAAAATCTATACAGATTAGAAATTGTAAAATACAAGATTCTTGTGAATAAATTACTAAACCAACTCTGGGGCAAAGGCACAATTCTTGAAATTATTTCAGTTTTTAACGTCAGTCTGATGCAAAGGCATTTCTTGACACAGCAAAAGAAGCATAAAAATTCTGTCAATTTCTAGCAGATAAAAGTTTGACTTCCACCACCTCTCCTTCCATATGATACAACTTGTTAGGTGTACAGTCTCTGTCACCAGCAAGCTGCAATAACAAAAAAGTCTGACTAGTTGTCTCCAACTAATGTAAATTCATGTTCCTGAGATCCTAGCAAATTTCAAGTGCAGTTGCAAAGTGTCACAGAGTTAGAAGATCTCGACCTAAAACCAAGAACCAAAAAGTCTCCCTCTTTTGGAAGTTACTGTGCATATGGTTGTATCCATCTTCTGAAGGATTAACTACATTAATTCATTAATTAGTAATTTAGGGTAGAATGAGGGCTCTAAATACTGTTATGTGCTCCAAATTATGTGTTATGTTAACCAAATACAGTGTGTACAAAGTGACATGGAGGTGCCAGGTCTATCCAGTCTTGGCATCCATTCCAGTTCACATGCCACTTTTCCTGGGATTGCTTAGATTAAGAAAAAAGATTTCTCTTCTGTAGAGGGAAGTGGGTTGCTGTTTGTTTGCTGAAATATCCCAGCATCTTCCCAGAGACTGAAGTACACTCTTCTGGGATACAGTCCTCCACTTTGAAATCAGACCGTTGGGGAGCTGCTGGTCCTGTTTCTTTCAAGTTTCACAAAAACATGAGTTGCACTGAGTGTCCTGTGGGAGGAGGTGGAAGACCAGGGTATTTACTGCCTTGGGTGAAAAGGACCATTCTGGAACATGAAATGATGGGTTGCACAGTAACTTTCTTTAAGGTATGCATGGGCAGAAACACTGGTCCTAAATTTCATGGTTGCTGGAACTGCAGAAGGGCTCCTTGGAGGAGGTCACAGCACTCTGCTCTCAGCTGGGGGACAGTGCAACCAGCACTTGGCCACATTTCTCCTCATAGCACTATGCAGAAGTGTTTCTGGGATATTGCATCTGGCTTCACAATCCAGCTAAAATTAAATCATTTGCTGACCCAATAGCCTACTTGCAGAGTCACACAGCTGAACAGCCAGCAGCCCTCTTCCCTCTAGGGCTTCCACACTGAGCTCTTGGCTCTGTTGAAAGTGATGTTGTAAATAGCCCCCCTTCTCTTCGAAGCCTTGAAAGGTTTAATTGTGGTGCATACTTTGTCCCTTTCAGGCTGATTTCCTAAGGAAAGAAAGCTTATGCAGGCAGAAACCGGGGACACCTGTAGTTTGTGAATCACTGACCAGCTCCAGCCACAAATGATCAAGGGACTACTCTGAAAAAGGTATATAGAGACAAAACAGCAAAAATCAAAATGACAGTACGATCTCAAGGACATTAAGTTCCTACAAGTTTTTTTCAAAGCCAGACTGCTGCAGAGAGTAGAGAGGCCCTAATTTCTTTCTTAGTAGGAACTCCAGAAAGCATCCTACAGTGTTTGGCAGCAGCTGGCCTTCCAGCCAGCATCCCCCAGACCTTCTGCCTTTCCTTCAGCACTTGTGTCATGGAGGTGCTGGAGAAAAATCCAGATTTTTGCAGATAGGACAGATCAAGTGCCACACATCTACAGAAACAGAGCTTTGCTTCTTCTGCTGTTCTGGGAACATAATCTCTATTCCTAGGTTAACAGGGACAGTGGTATATAAAACAGTTTTGTGCTCCATACCTAATATACTTTTCCCATGAGATGAGGCATTTTTCTTCAGGCAATTCCTGTGCTGGTTTTCTTACCCCCAGTACCTACAAGGATTCCTATGATGATACCTATGTTCCAGACTGGCCATCAACTATCCTACATGCTGGATGCTTTCAGATGCAGCCCATATATTTGTTTTGCTGTGAGAGCCATTATTTTATTCATCCTTCTCCTGGGCAGTTCAACAGCTGAAGTTTTTTCTAGGGTTAGATCTGTTTCTCTTAACAAATCTCTCCTGCAAGCAGAAGTAATGTATCTCACAAATTATTCTGTCTTTCATTAGGTGGTTTTTAATGTCTCTGAAGTTTCATCCAGAAGGCAGAGCTTCCAAAAATGTAATTTATTCCTTCTTCTGCTAGTTGATAGTGGGTTAAGAAAAAAAACCAGAAACAACAGCATCTCTCAAAAACTCAAGAGATGGTTGGATTCACACTGCACCATAAGCACCTTTGTTATTAAACAAATAAATAAAACAAAAAAAATTATCCCAGGCACTACTTCCAGCAGCAGATCAACATTTTTCATATTTTTTTTTCCCAGTGAGAGACTATCTAAAAAGTTACCTTAATTTTCTCAAATTTACCAACTACACTAAATGCCTTAATGCTACATAGCAGGTTAGTTCTTTCTTTCAGCATGCAAATACCTGGCCAACATCTCAAATCCAGCTTTTTCTCTAGTCTGAATCCTCTCACATGTCCTCCATCCCTTGCTGCCATTTCATTCACTTACTAATCAAGCTCTTCCTTGCTGCAGGTCTCATTAAACTGATTGGTGTCACTGTGCTTTACAAAGTCCATGCTGGGTAATAGTATCAAAAGGTTTTAGCCTTCTAAAATTAAAAATAGCTCATTATTAATAGGCAGCAACATAACAGTAATGCCACAACCACAGGTACCACTGCCCCTATCCTCCACATACCTTGGTGTTTCTATGAACCAGACATCTTTATACAGGCTATGCTTCCCCCTCTAATCTCCCTGCCAGTCGCTGCACAGGGCACACCCAAAGAGAGCCAAGGCTGGAGGCTAGGAGGAGGTGGATTTTAAGGCAGGATGTAGGCAAGCACTGCCCCAAAGATCATACAACCCAGTGCGGGTCTTTCCACTGATTTTCAGTCCACTTTGGATGACAGCACTTTGAACAAATGAACAAATAGGCAATGGTGAAAAATGAACCAAGAATGGGCCAGGAAGGCAGCTGCACATTGCAGAAAGGGCCTCTTCACCACCTTGGGGGTAAAGAGCTGCAGCTTTGTGGGGACAGCAGATGGGAAGCAAAGACATTGGCAAGGAAACAATTCTGGCACACCACTGCAGAAAGGAGTTCAGCTATTCATGATTAATTTAGCTGTTGCACCAGAGGTCTCCAGTGACTATGGAAGCTTTGCTGTGAGCCACATGATTATTTATTTCTCTTCTAAAAAGAACTGTTTCTATGAAAAATTGCAATAAAACATGCTAATCTGGAAACTGTCTGTGGCCAGAAAAACTATTAAAAACCACTAACAAGCTTCTTCAGCTTATTCATGTCCTATTCCAGATAATAAGGAAGTTAGGGTTAAATCCAAGGGACTTTCCTAACTTCAGTTATTAGAAGCAGAGCAGTAGCTCTGTAAAACAGGTCCTGGCTTCTTGCAGCCATGACTTTTCCCCTGAATCAGTTGGAGCCTGCTTTGTTTTCATTGGCATCAAGAACACATGAAGCACAGTCCAGTGGGTGTACAGTTGTGTATACACCACCAGTGCATTTGCATAACATTTCACAGTCCTAACTCCATGCCTGCAAAATGAGAGCCACTGCCGCAACGTATTTATATAAAGACCATTTGCTTTTCATAAGAGAAACTCTCACAAGGGTTTGTTTTTTGTTTTTGTTTTTTTTCTTCTTTTTCTACAGCATAAGCTTTGAGATAGTACCTCACAAGCTTTTCTTACTACATCCTACAGTAAATGGTGCTCCTATAAACCCCATACTTTGGCAACTATTGACAACATCCTTCATCCCCACTTCCAACTCCCACATTACAGCAGAGTACTTGCCTCCCTTCTGAGAACAGCTTTTCCTTCTGAACAGTTTGTTCACTGACATACAATTATTAAATCCCTCCAGTGTCCCCAGTGTGTTTCTTGCACACACAGAATACTAGTACCATTGTGACCCTGAGAAAGGTGACAGTTCTGACTCTCACTTCATCATCATTCTTTAAAATACTTGGTCACAACCAGAAACTCTACAGATGTATCCACACAGCTTTGCCTCAGAGCATTAGTTTCAAATAATTCCCCTGAAGTTATCTGTAGGAATAAATTGCAAGACTTGAGTGAATTAAGTCTCCAAATGCCCAAATTCTGACATCTGACATTTAGATACAAAGTAAAGGCTTTTTATTCAGCAGATACTTTCTTGTAGACAATATGAACATCATCTCATGGAATGGTTTGAAACTTCAAGTTTTGGGAGGCAAATGAGCAAAACCAATTAGGGCAGTTCTTGGAAGAGCAAAACCCACACAATTTAGAAGCAGGTACCTACACACCTTAACTTTGAAAATTTGTTACCAGGTCAAAACCTACCAGAATAGTTCACAATCAAATCACTGTTCCATTCACAAGCAAAGAGAACAAATCCTCTTTCTGTGATTCAGGGCAGTGAGGTATTGGGGAGGTTGAGACTTAATCCTTCACCAGTTATTTCTACAACTTTTGGATGACCTTGCCTCAAGGTCTGATGATAAAGCACACTGGTATCTGTAGAACATCCATGGCAAAATAAATCATACTGTCATAGTACTAGTAAGGACACCAATTCTAGCTTTTTACAGTACCTTTATACATGCATCTATACTCGTTGAATGTTATGCTCCATGTATTCTGGTGAGGTAACCTCAGGAAATATAGGATTACATACATACTGCTTCCTTAATGCATCCATCAAAGGTTTTCATTAACAGGAGATCCTGTTTGTCCTAGGCACTTAGCAAAGTGAGTTAAAAATACACTTTAAAATATTATGTGAGAAAGAGGTAGACTGCAGCTCATTCAGAGGATTTCTTGGAAAATAAAGTTTTAGGAAAACTAGGCTACTTTTATGAAACCGGTATGCTATGAAACTGTTCCTACAGTGAAATAGTCATAGAGGTACCTTCAATCTACCCAACGTGGAATAGGATTAGACTCATTGTGAGCCAGTGGCACCTATCTCTAGCAACATCTGTTATACCACTGTGTGTAATTCCACTGCTTTGTACTACATAGAGCTGTCCGAAGTGATGCCCAGAAAGGCTGACCTGGAACAGAGAGAGCAAAAGGAATAAAAAGGTATCTATTGAAAGGATATAGCTTGGGCAGGAATCCCGCTGGGGCTACACCCAAGTCAAATCCACAAATGGTCACAAAATGCACTCCCCAATCTGTATCCTTTCCATAAATATCTTTTTAATCTTTTATTCTACCTAGTCTCTGTTTCTAGGTCAGCCTTTCCAGGCATCAATCCCGAGATGTGACTTGGCTCTATGCCAGGGTAGGGCACACTCTGGCTTGTGATCAAGGTAAAGTAATATGTTTTAGTCTAAAACACAAGCCTGAGCAAGGAGTGCTGAGGAATCTGCAGTCCTCCACAAATAGCCTTGGGAAGCATTTTGATTAGGAATCATTTACAAGTCAGAGTTCCTCTGCCACTTCCTCCTTCCTCCAGGGGTAATGACTTAGAGAAGTATCAGCAGCAAATGCTGACATTTCCCAGTCCTGGCTAGCAAGACTGATAGAAGAATAACAGGGTTTTTTTCTCGCATTCCTGGCCTGCAAACAATCTGCACATGCATGAGGAGAAGGTGGATGAAACTCTAAGAAATCCATTCCTCCTTTACACCCCACCATGACACATATTCAGACGTTGCAAGTCTTTGCTTCCAATTTTTTCACAATAAAGTTCATATCTAGCTATTGCTATTCCTTTATGGATGTGATCCTGTTGCTAATTAACAGCTTCTCATTGGCAGCAAAGCATCTGTAAAAGGCTGATGCCCAGATGGCAATTTTCTCAGAGACACCTTAGACATGGTGAAGCCTCTACAGAAATATGGTGACATTTAAGCATTCCTAGCACACCAGGCTTGGCTATGTTTTGGCAGGACAGCTCTTTTGGCATCTGTCTAAAGGCCTGCTGTTCTTCTTGATCTGGGTCAGCCCCATTACAGCAAGCTAACCAGCTTGGAACTTATCTTCAAGCTAAGCTCATGTGACTTCCCAAAGTGGGTGGCCGTACCTAAATTCTTTTCAAGGCCACAGCAAATGGCTGACTTCTTTCAAAAAGGGGAACAGAATAGGTAGAAACACTTGTACCTACCTTTCCAATAATGTCCTGCTAACCAGAGCACTTTAAAATAGAAATGGAGAGCAGGCAAATATGAAAAGAACCATATGAGCTATGAGGTTGTCTAGAAAGAAGGAGGATGTTTCTAGAACCTGGTGAAAGGGGTATGTACCCCAAGAAGAATTTTCCACATCTGGGACTTCTCACACAGGAAGATCTTTCTGCATTTTACACTTCAGAAAATAATCATATTAACACTAAGAAAGAGGGGTCACACCACGTGCAATTGGAAAGGCAAATTACAATGCAATCTTATACTTGGCTTACTGCTCATCATCAAAAACCATTATTAGTCCCTCAAAAGAAAATAAGCAAGCAAATAAAATCTGGGTTTGGTTGCAAGTGTAGGTGTCTCCTTGGCTTGTTAAGTCTCCTTTGTACCTGTCTAATGATGTAAAATGGTCTTAAAATCAGTGTAAAGTAACTCATTAAAGACTCTCATAGGAAACAGAAACATACATTTTTATGTGTAGGATTTGTTGAAGTACTAGAAAAAGGTATGTTAATTGGCCCAGCAAAGACATTTGAAAAAAAAAGTGAATTATTTATATTGCAACCATCATCCATAAGCAGAGAACTTTGATAATTTACTTCTCCAAAAGCTCTTTTCTTTTTTCCCTACTCCTAATTTTATTTAACAAGCTCCTGAGATTACAATGCAGAACTCTCTTCTCAGCAAGTTTTCAGCATTTGCAGTGCTCTCAGTCGCACACATTTTCAGTTATTAACCTTCCCTCTACTCATGCAGAGTGGTTCTGTGACTATGTGAAAAAGTGTCATTTGAAATTATTCTACAGTAGAGAACAGCTACACACACCAAACTATTATTGTAAGTAAACATTAATGGCCACTATACCTCTCAAAATGGTACAATATTTTCTTACTATTTAAAAAACAGACCCATCATATAAAACAGCTGCCATGTTTATTTAGATAAGTGCTCCTCCACTCTTATAAAGTGGAGACTGATGACAGATGCATCTTTAAGGCAAAAATATTAATTCTAGAAATGTCAGCATCTGCTTCTTTTCAGCCTAGCCTTGCAGATTCACACATCATTTTTCATCCACAACGAGAGTTTCTTTTTTTTGTACAGAAAATCTGAAAACATGGGTGTAAATTACTGGTCCCAAGGCCTGACACTTTTATTAGCATGTCACTCGTGCTACACGTGTTAGGTCTGATTAGAAATAGAAACAATTTTCCACTGCCCATTCCCCATGCAATAAGGAAGGCTTGCACTTCCCTGACAGGAATTTCCCACCTGACTGTTCCATTTCTGTGAATTGGTATTTGCTAAAATTATGAGATGCAGTACAAAAATAGTGTATGTAGCTCCTGGGGTTACTGGAGATTAAAAGATATTAAAAAAAAACAGGACAAAACAAACAAAAAAACCCAAAACACAACAAATAAAAAACCCCACACAGCTAAATTTTCTACTGAATTCAAGGAGTCCAGCCTTCTGGCCCATCCAGCGACCATTCTATAATTCATTTGCATGTATTTAGTACAGTAATTGTTGTTCTTTAGTAATTTACTGTTAGTAGATACTGCAGATGAAGCCCTATACCTTACTCACTAGAACACACAAAGAACACTTCCTACATCACAGAAGAGCTCTGCAGTACTCAAATTGCCTCCCAGAGAAATGCATTCCAATAGGAAACATCACTCAAGGATAATTCTGTACAATCAAACCATGAACAGACATACAAACAAACAGCAATTAGAAGGTGTCTGCTAACCATCAGCAACACAAGATAAACCATCTTACAATTAGTGATCAGTTGGAACAAATTAGAGCTGCTGCAAGAATGGACCACTCTAGCTAAAATGTCCCTCTGGGCAAAATCCACTCAAATGTTACTAATCTGTGCCACATCATCCCTAGTGACTATCCAAGACATTCTCATAGCACTTGCAGACATGCTAAAGGATTTACTACTGAAGATCCATACCTTCCTGGCACAACAGCAAGCAGCCAGGTGTTCTATTCAACTGCACAAAAATGCTTCTGTTGAATAACCAAAAGCTGTCCTACCCCAACTGGTAGCTGCTCTTCACAGCCAGCTATTTTTTATTCAGACAATGCTCAGGTTGTTATCCTAAACACTTCAGTGACAGGAAAACCTCTCCAGCACGGCTGCAGAGAAGGGTGCTGACAAATCTCCATATTTCAACAATTTGAGCTGGCCAGAGATGAGACATCGCTTCTGGCTTGCCTGCAGGCCACACTGACCTCTCAGCATGGCAGCGCGCCGAGGCCATACATCTCAGAAAGAGCAGACCACGAGCTGAGAACTTGAGGCTGCCCACATCCATTATAGGGGCACTTTGTACAAAGTGCTATCACTAAATTACTTGACGAAATATTCCCGATTTTCCTTGGAGTGTGGCAGTGCAGATCTTCTCCTGTAAGAGTAAGTAATTTATTTACATAGGTAGAAACAGTGTGCTGCAGGAATTAAGCATAAGCAAAGAAGCTTAAAGACCAAGTTCTTGTCTGGGCAGCCTTATGATCAAAATAGGTAACCCAAAGCCAGGGAACAAATGGGAAGCAGCTTAACAAAACTGCAACTGTGACTGTCCTGTAAGCTTTGTGATCTCTTTGTTTGCTTACAAGCTTTCTGCAATTTATCCTGCCTTTGCTCCTTGGCAAAAACATATTTTTACAGATGGGGCTAAAAATAGCAATGATAGAAACAGAAGACTGAAGAAACTACGAGTTGCCAAGTGAGGACTGCATGAGGTCTCTGCAATTCTGTGTCCAAATTAAACTGATTCTGCAGCAGCCTTTGCTAAGGGCTTTCTATTTTACTGTTTTCTGTGGGTGACAAACACTTTTTCCATTGGCTATGCTTAATATTCCTGAACTCTTTATTATTAGGATTGATCATGCATATAATGTAAAAGAAAAGTTATTCTGATTGACATTAAGCTTGTATTTTTTCAGTAACAGCAGGGGAGTCTGACTGGCAACATCATTTTGTTTGTGGTTCAAAGACTCTGCAGGGACTTTATTTTCAAAATATTTTTATGATTTCTTTAGGAGAAAATGTTTTTATTCTCATGCATTTTCAGATTGCAGAAAAAGGTCGGTTTGAACTCTTTGCAAGCACGAGCATAGCTCTGCCAAATCCTGTACACTTGCAAGCCCTGGTTAGTACTGAGAAAACAGGATTAAACAAAAAGGTCATTTTCAACTTTGAGATTTCCCTTTCTCCCAAGGCCTCTGTAAAAATCATGCAATAAGGTTGTTCAGATGGAAACTTGTAAGCACAAACTGTCTTCCCCAGCACTAAATAAGACCTATGCAAAGAGAAAAACAACCCAAAATCTATTTAGATATCTACTCTGTTTTTCAGGGAAGGATGCCCACTGTATCCCAGGTGTTGTTGAGGCAGCATAAAAGAGAAAGGTGTCCTTGGAGAGGCAGTATAGGGCTCTTGATTTGGCACAGGCATGACACAGCTCATTCCTTACACATAAATGAAGAAGAAACAGCAAAGTAAGGATGAAGGGAAATTCCCACCAGGGACATCCCTCAAAATACTGTCTATTCTTTCCATGTCATTTAAGTAAGTGTATGTACCAGAAGCAAGAGAATTGTCATTAAAGTGAAGACACAGAAGAAAACGCAGCACTCTAGATAACAGCACTACAATTTGCGTGTGAGAGCTTCCCCCTCAACTCACTTCTGTTTCAAACAATCGGGAGCAAACAAAGTAAATGTACAGAGAAAAGGATTATTTAGCAATTTCATCCTCTGCCTAAATGTGAAACACTTGCTTAGGAAGGGTTCCTCTTCAAAGCTAAATGAAACCTTCTCTGTATTGTCCCTCCTATCCATAGCCCTCTCAAACTTTCTTAATTAATTTTACTGCTGGTTTCAAAGAGCACTCCAACTTGGCTGAAATCCCTTTGGATTGCATATCAGCATTAGAAACAGGAGATATATTAATATTCTCTCTTTTTCTTTTTCCTCCCTTCTTTCTAAGAGGAAGCAAGGACGGATAATCAGTCACGTTATCACTCTAGAGAATGAGGCTATTATTGCATCTGAGGCAAACTCTGGATGCCTCATGTAATTTTTACACACACTTCTTAACTTGATAGATGGTAACTGTGCTTTTTCTTTTTCCTCCTTTTTTTTTCCCTTTGCTTTTATTCTGGCAAATTCTAACAGACTCAGTCTATTCCATAATAATCTGATTAAATCAAGACAGATCTGAATTATGCTTCTTTTTTCTTCCTTTTTTTCCTGCTTTACATGACTTCAGCACCAATTATAATGCCATGATGCTCTCCTCTTCCCTCTCTGTGCTGGAGCCAGCCCCAGCTAAGTCCTCTCTTCCTGATGCCACAACAGTTTCACTCAGTCGCGTGTTCCCCAGGGGTCAAGTTAGGCAAGATGGCTAGACAGCTTCAGGGAGGTGGCCAGAATATCTAAGTTTAGTTAGAAAAACCCTTTCCTTGTACACAGCAGAATTCTGTTGAGAACCTCCAAATGCCTACAGTGATGAACTACAAGCTGGTAAGTTTTTGCCTACTCTTTTCCAGAAGGCACCTATGCACTCAGGGAGGGGAGGCTGAGTCTAGGTGAGTTTGGAGCATGCTACACTCAGGTAAGAATTCACAGCGTCAAACACTGCAAGCAAAATCAGCCTCTCCAAGGCCCCATCACTACAAGGTCCTCCATACTAGTGCTGCGCCAGCTTAGGATTCTCATTCCAGCTTGCTTTGAATGATGGAAGTAAGCAACAAGAACTGAATTTTAATCTTACAGAGAGACATAAAATCAGGAAATAAATGGGAGAAGTCCTGTGTGAGATTCATTACGTGAACAAAGCGTCCTCCAATTCAAAAATGTAAGGCCCATGAAGATGGTTTAAAACATTTACCTGATTCCTGACCACCACAAGAGAAGGGATAAGCAAGAATAAGGGTTGCAGCAGTGACTCTAAGACCACCAGCGGGTGGTTGCCTTCCAGATCTTAACATTGCCAGCTGGATGCTATCCCATCCTCAGAAGTTTGCCAAGTCTGTGAGTTTCAGAAAAACGTTGTCAGGTTATCTCAAGCCACCTCTACCAGCTGCTTGACCTTATGCAGCTGATTTTGCGTGGAGCCCATTTAGCAAGTGCTTCCTGGCTCCCTTCCACTGGCAGAACTCAGGAGACAGGAACATATGCAAGATGGGAATATCAGGCATCTGGGGATGGTAACATTTTAACCAGCACAGCTGCTGGCAAAGTGAACATCTGTCTGCTGCCCAGGTCTCCTTTCACAAAGAAAAATGCTCTCTCCCATAGGCTTATCTGCATGCTATTCAAGTATCTGCTCCCTCACTAAGTATCTTGGCCATGGTTAAGTTTGTCCACAGTGTAAATTAGCCCATACAATGGTTTGTGTTACCATGGCTAGATTCCTTTGTATATCAACAGCTAACTTGAGTATACTGCATCAAGTATCAAGCACACTAACTTTTGTTATTGCAAGTTTTGTGTAAATGAGCCAGAAAAGAACCTGGGAGGAAACAACACCTAGGAGAATGTTCTGTAGGACTTTTTAGCGTGCCCATACTGCATATATGTTGGATAATAACAATGTGATTACCTCAAACTACTTCTTTCCTAAAGAACATAACACCTGGTTTGATTCTTAAAGCTTGAAGTTGTTTTCCACCCAGTAATTAAGTTATCAAGCAGCTGTCCCATACACAGCCAAAGCCATTGTTTACAAACTATCTGGGGCCCACTCTGAAGCACTGTGGAAGATTTGGAAGCCTCTTAGATGCAGCTAATGGTGTCATGTACACCCTGCATCATGCAGAGGGAAACACTACCCCAATCGAAGGATGTTGGTTAAGACACAGAGAATTCTAGAATTTGGAAATTCAAAGC
Organism: Phainopepla nitens; assembly: GCA_013400175.1. Classification (NCBI taxonomy): domain Eukaryota; kingdom Metazoa; phylum Chordata; class Aves; order Passeriformes; family Bombycillidae; genus Phainopepla; species Phainopepla nitens. The sequence goes on from VXBQ01017037.1 coordinate 571,067, forward strand.
CCTAGAGCAGATCTTTAGTGTCGTGTCAATCCCACCTGAGAAGGCAAACCAGGTGAAAAAAACAGCAGTGTCAGGTGGAAGGGAAACACCACCTAGTGCTTATCATGAATGTTTCTGGCCTGGAAATACCCTATTCTCATGCCTCCCAGGCACTGCTGGCTTCACTCAGCATGAAATCACCACTAACACTGCCTGTGTTTCATAGTAGTTTATTTCACTCCAAGATGCAATCAATTCTTATTTTACTCCAACTCACTCATTCCTACCAGTGATGTCTTTAGGCTCTCCCAGTCTCATGACATCAACGAGAGGGTCTCCTGCTCTCATTAGCCAACAAAGTTTTCAAACAACTGTGTCTGGGGAGGGAATTCCTGCCTGAGAATATAAGAAGCCACTTCTCTCTCTGGCTGCTTCACTACAACTTCTATCAAATCTCATTTAGCTTCCCAAGTAAATGCACTTCTGCCTGTTTACCTCCTGCCTCCCTTCCAGCTCAGTACAGCACAATTCAGGGCATCTCTCAGTTCCCTTTCCACCAATGCTTTCTACTAACAGAGAAAGATGAACACACGTGTGCTCTGTTTTTCCCATGCTTGATTAAATACATCTCCACCATTGTTCCTAATGGTCTGAACTGCAGGAGGAGCAGCAGGGAAAAAAAGGTAACCATTCTTTCACCAAATTCCTCAGTATAATGATTCGTTCTTCTAATACATTTCCTGCGTTTTGAGAACTTTCCATGTTTCAGGGGAAGGTAAATAAATCCTGCAACTCACATGAGTGTTCTATTTTTGACAGTTCTCAAGGCTATCAGATTAATGTTCAGCACCATGAAAATACTGTGCAGGAAAAGGGAAAAATCACGCTTCCTGGGAAAATGCACAGAGTTAAAGTGTTCCAGCTTGAAATGTATTTTGCTGCTCTCCTGCTGGCTCTTTGCCTGCCTTCATGTGGGGAGAAAGGATAAGGTGTGAAGCCAGATCAAGCTTCCTCTTTTGTCTCCAACAGGACAAGCCACAACCAAGGAAAGAGCATTGTGAATGAGTCCTGCATACAGATGCTTTTCAAGAAAGCAGGACAGGCAGTCCCAGTGGAAGGTGAGCTCACACTTAAGCTCGGCTGGCCAAATGCCCATATTCCCCAGAAGTGTTACCAGTCCAGAGATATAGCTGCAGCTGAGTCATATGGCCCTTCCTCACTTCCCAAATTTTTTTATCATTAGAGCTATCACTGAAGTAACACAAAACCATTTATCCCATTTGTAAAAGCTACAAATAATGTGTTCCATCACCCACAGTTAAAGTCTATATAGAACTTTTAGTCCTGCTCCTTCAACATGAGGCAATGCTCTGCTCACAGGATGCAAGCTCCCAGAACTTGTCATGTTTGTCCAGTTTTCATTTGTAGCTATTTAATGCTAGTCCAACATCTGTATGTCACATTCTCTCTTTAAAAGCATAAGTGCTTTTCAAAGCATGCCATATGCCAGAGTTTTCTCAGTTATTGCTAGTTACTGGAAGACACTTCTTCCTCTTGTTCTTGGAATGTCATCTCTGTAGGTGACCCAGGAAGGTGCTCACCACCATGCTCTGGCTACACTGCAGCAGCTCATTGGAAAGCTGGTAACTACTAAGAGCATCCTAATATCCCAGTTAAAGGGACACCGCTGTACAGCAAATATGTGCCACATCAGTCAGAAGCAACCTTACCAGCAAGAGAAAACAAGGATTAAGAGAGTGTGTGCACTGAAAGCACAGGCTACAACATTTAAAAAAAAAAAAAAATCACCCAAATGCACGATTAAACATTTAGTAAATAAAAAGTTACCTCCTTCATCTGCCCCAACATTTCAGGCACCTTTTCTACCTCTCAATCAAGCCAGTCTCCCTCGACATCCTGAAGAGAACCTGTAGCTTCTGCTGCATGAGACAGCACTGGCCTCCCCCTCTGTACCTTCCACTGTGCTCTCTCAGGGGAGTGGGATGGCCTAGAGCCAAACCCGTGGCATTTCTTCTGAATATGTCCAACCCTAAAATGCCTTTGACCCTCTGATTTCTGCTTACTGCATGATGGGGCTCTATGTAATGCTTCAGGGATGAAGTCAACCCGGCCCACCCAAGGTTTATAATTGATAGTTTTACTATGCTTTTTAATCACCACATTCCTGGCCTCAGAATCTCTTACAGTCAACTGAAGAAACGTGATAAAACTTGATATATTGTATTAGGAGGAATATTAAATTAACACCTCCTTATAGGAACTGCTGGAGACAAGACACATGCCCAGATGAACCATTCTTCTGCCTCAATCTGTCAATCTTTATGTCTGAACAAGCAAACAGAGGATTCAGATATACAAAGCACTAAGCAGGTTATTTTAGCAGCAGGCACAATGGAAAGGTGTCCATAGGAGTCCCAGTGAACACAAAGACAAACTAAGTAAGTAAGTGAGTATCTAAGTAGCTGAGATATTTCTTTTTAAATATTCAATTGTGAGTGAATTGGTGATGACTCAAAATAAACAACCTTCTTGTCTCCCTGTGAAAAGTCAGGCACAAATTCATGTGGGTGCTTCTTCCCAAGATTAGCAAGGCATTCTCTTCTAGAGTGAGAAGGACAGTAAGGAAAGTGAAAAAGGAAAAAAACTCTACATTTTATTCTACATGTCTACTACACCAACCCCAGGCCCTCCACTTCAGAGACAAGGGAAATAAAATGTGAATGGGAATTACTAGGGCATAGACTACCTCTCCTTCTAAATAGTAACTTTGGGCAGGCACTCCTAATTACTTACTTCATGGGGTGGCTCTTCCTGCTAACTCACCTGAGGGAACAGGAGGAGTAAGTGCCTTCTGGCACTGCTTCCCCTTAGGTCTAGAAGACGAAGGCCCATCACTGAGAAACCATTTTCTGTTTTCCAGGTGGTTACAAATGCCTCCAGTCCTTCAAGTCCTGCCCAGCCTTGCAAAAATGGAAGTATTATCAAGTTTAAGGTTGTACTTTAAATTTGTCCCCTCCATGGTGACTTCAGTGGTGAACACTGACCAGCTGACCCACCCACTAACCAGCCACCACCTCCTCAGTCAAGCCCTCTGCCCAGTAACCCACCCATCCTATGCTGTTTTTAGCTTGCTTCCCTGCGTGGGCACACCGTACTCATCAAATGAGCCCAAGAGAAGGGATGTCAAGTGTGGATAACCCTGCAGCAAAGCTGTGGCATCCTATTAACTGCTGCAAGGAGGCAGAGAGGCTGCAGCTGCCCCTTGGGAGTCTGCATGTGTGGAAAGGCATTTCAGAGCACTTTACACATTGCGAGTTAATGACTGGTGATTTCATTTATCTTCATTCTGATAATAAATAACAACTTCAACTTAGCACTTGCAGCTGACCAGACTCCGACTCAATACTGCCTTTCTCCCCAGCAGAGCACAACTGTTCAGGTTTCATTCCTTTGTATTCTCCTATAATTTTAATTAGGCTTAAAACCAAAAGCCATAAGTTATTCCTGCCTGTTATTCCAGTATTGCCAGTTTTTAATCAATATGTATATGCAAAAGTTTCTTTCAAAAACTGCACTGTCACCAGAAATCAAATCCAACAATTTTACCCTGCTGACCTGAGTTTCATTACCGGAGAAGTGATGATAGGGAGAGGCGAAAGCAGAGAACAGGAGCGCTCGTAAAAGGCCTCGCTAGCACAAATACACAGGAACACCACCAGCTGGGAAGGCAGCTCATACAGAAGAAAAGGGTCAAGTACTTTCAGGTTCTAGGGAATTATATTTAAATCAGGGTTTCACTGCATGCAGAAAAAGAGCTGCTGGAATCTCTGAATATGGCTCCTATTAAATGTCTGGTATTAATTGTCCAGTTAGTCATAGTTGGCCATTTCTCTGCTTAGGAGCTGCTGAACTCAAGAGCAGCCCATCAGGCTGTCGTAGCACTTCACAGCGGGGTTCTTTTGCTAAGTTATTGTCACAAGGGGTGGCTACTCCTTCTTTATCACTGTGCATCAAATATCCCCTTCTGCAGCTCCCTGTGCTGCTGGCAAAGCAAGCACCCCTGGGCCAGGCTCAACCTCTCCACTCCCCACACGGACGGCCCAGGGCCCCCCATGAGCAGCTCCACCAGGCCCAGGGGGATAATTTGATGACTGTTTTCCCCATCTGCTGTCTCCCTGCTGTTCGGTCATGGATCTCAGGCACACTTCGGTGCGATGCGCGCCCTGGCTTGGGCTGAGCCACCAAGGGGGTGGCTGAGGTGACCCTGCCAAGTCCCTGCAGGATCAGTATCACCCATCTTAACAGGTCCCTCTTCAGGTCACTCTTGACCTCCCTGACCGCCTTCTCACTCTATGGCTCCTGGTCTTTGCCACAAAAATCTGCCATCACAAGCAGGTTTCCATGTTGTTTTTTGAGGCGGCCCCTCGGAAACGAGCCGGGACGGCGGAGCNNCCGCGGGGACACGGGGATGCCAGGGGGACGTGGGGATCCCACGGGACAGCAGGATCCAGGGACATGGGGACCCCTGGGGACACGCGGCCAAGCGCACGCCCTCGCCCAAACGTGCTCACGCAGCAGCAGCAGCAGCACGCGTGCAAGACACAGGTACAAACACACACGTGCGCAGACAGACGGACCCACGCACACGCCGCTTTTTCCATGCCTCTGGGAGTGTTCCAAGAAAGAATAAGAGAACAAACGAACAAGAAAAAGAACAAGAAAAGAAAGAAAGAAAGAATTGTTAAAAATGCTCTCTCTCTCTACGACCACCATTCCCCCCCCATTCATATCCCTTTTTCTTGCTATGGCAAAATAATCCATTTAGATGAAACTTGCCGTTTGGCCTCCAAGCCTTTATGCAGGATATTAAGGTAAAGCTTGCCAGTATTTGCTCTTGAGTATCAAAACAGTAAGTTAGAAATGCAGGACTCAATCTGTCTCTGAGTTAGCACTACTGAAATGAAGCTAATTAAACCAGGAGATCGTGGGTTGTGTGGGATTATACAAAAAACAGTTTGTTTTTCAAAATTTAGAGATAGCACATAGTCATCTCCAAAGACAGCAGTCTGCTGTTTTGACAGCACACTAGCTATAGGTGATAAAATTATGCAGTGGACATAATTAGTTCCTCGTTTTTATCCCATCCAATCCAGCTCCCAGATTCCATTTTTATGAACAAAGTTATCTCAGTTTTATCATGGAAAACCACATTCCTTTAAATATTTGTAACTTTTTAAGTTCAGCGTTGTTTAATTCAGATAAAAGGAGGAGACATAGAGTCTAAATGAAATTTGGTTTAAAAGGACTAGAAGAAACTTCTGCTCTAAGCACCAGCATTTCAAAGCCAGTGCTATTGAGACTTTCTCACTTGAGAATGAGGTGTTGGAATTCAGCACTGTCTTATTTGAAGACATGTAGATTTTAGAGCCAAATTCAAAACTAAGAGCACAATCATAAGTTTTCATGTTTGAAAATTTCCATCCTGTTTCTTTTCATTGCTTTCCTTCCTGCACAGAAATGCTGAAACCCTGAATGCTAAAAAAACTCCAGCAACTTCATTTCTGTCAACAGACTACAAAGAAACATCTTGATAATATTTCATAGGGCTGACACATCCTCATTCTGGTATTATGGCTGTTGAAGACAAATTGTCAAACTCCTACACGTTTTCAACATATTGGTCCTGATTTATTAAACCAGTAATTTTGAAAGCTATTATAGAAGACTAAATTTTATCCAAATTCCTGTTCAGCACTGGAGAAATGGGGAAGCAGAGTTTAATATGTTTCATATTATACACTACCCAGACATTGTGTGCTTAAATAATTTTAATTAATATTATAAAATTGTTTTTTATTCTGCAGTTGAACCACAAATATGCTTGTTGGCATTCCAGATATTAATATTTCAGGCTATTCTGACTAGGCATGTGTGGTATGCTATGTTTTATTTTAGTTTTCCTTCTGTGGGCAAGTGTCATCCCTAGGAGAAATCTGCTATCTGATCAAAGTTGATACAAACTTCAAATGAGATTTTAGACTTATTTTTATGATACTGACTTAAAGCTCCTACTCTTATCATGACTGGTTTACTTTATTTCCAAGAGCACAAATACCTTATAAATCGAGTACATCAGAAATTACTAATTTATTTTTTGCCTTTGCTTTCATCTGCCAACTTCCAGGATATATCTTATGCATGCTTCCCCACCTTAATGAATGTAAGTATTTAGAAAAAGATGGAGTTAAAAAGGAAGGAGAGATGAAGGATCTTGTGGGGAGCTGGAAATTACAGATTTTAATCTCCGTACTGTCTGGATACCCTTGGGTTTTCATGGGCAAGCCAGCACCTTTGCTTTCTGTAGCACTTCCAGGGTGCCAGCCAGCTTGAGCCCTGCTTCTCTCTTAGAGCACTATGTGCTTCACACATTATTTTGCAGCCACCACGTCATGAAGGACAAAATTATTCCCTAGGCATGATTTGGCTCCCTTCTGCTAAACCTTGTTACAGGCTGAGAAGGGAACATCCTCTCTGTTGGGAACCCATTGCCCTACAAGAAAAATCAGACAAAGAATCAAAAATTTATTATAATCAGGCTACACACTGAAGTCTGAAGAGCAGTATCAGGGAACAAGCAGGTCAAATCCAAGTCTGCTTTGGGAACTTTGCCACCTTTCCATACGTTTGAAGAAAGTCTGAGATAAAGGATTTCCCAGAGACTGACAGCAATGAGAGGCACATGGATAAGATATTTAGAAATAGAAACAGGCACTCATTGTGAGAACTGCAAAAAGTACCTTTGGTCATATTAAAAGCACCTTTAGATATGTTAATATTATCCTCATTAGCCTCTTAGATGACTCAGAGAGACACTGCAAAATGCTGTTCTCAGGAGAATGACAGCAAATGTGTTACACAGGTTGATGACACTTCTGTTGACATACAACCGTGTTTCTTTTCCCTCCATCCTCAAACTAGCCTGTAACTTACTCCTCATTTTATGTAATCACTCTGCTGCGCCGAATACTCAGGAAGCAAAAATATGTCCTCCAAATACCACAAATGCTAAAGCTTCAAGAGATGGCAATTTGAACATGGAGTAAAACCCTACAGCCCATACTTCAGGAGGCAGAGCTATTACTGCAGACCACAAGGAATGTAACACCACCACGGGGAAAGAAAATGCCTCCCTGGCTTGGTTTCCACCAGGTGTCAACTTTTATGGGCCCTATTCCCACTTAGCTACTTTATAAAATGCTCACAAAGTTAGAATCAGGCTCACAAGTCAAAAAAGAAAAAGTCACAGTAGCAGATGCTGTGCAAGTAGTACTGATAAGAGATTTTACATGTGCCTGTCAACTACAAAAAGCAGTGGAGAGTAGAAGATATAATAAACCGGATTTTCCCTCCCCACATCATCCCAGACATACACATACTTTCTTAAGTGCAGCACTGAAAAACCTAGATGGGGGAGGAATGATAATTGCAGGAACCTTTGGGAATTTAAAAAAACTGACCTCAAAAGACAGGGAGCAGGGCAGTTCAGCTGGCTGCTGAAAGAATAAACAGTACTTCAGCAACTGAGACTGCTAGGAAGAATTGCTATTCAGCTGCATCCAGGAGAAGGGAAGTTATGCTGCCCCTAGGAGAGAGGGCAGAGAACGGACTGAGCACTGAAAAGCAGAAGATCCTTACACTTCTTGCAGTTCTTTATTTTTACATGCATTAACTCATTTCCAATTTTGTTGAGCATATTGAATATCTGGGTGCAAGGCAGAGGGTAGTAAAAGGAACAAGACTCTCCTCATTGTTATGCTCTCAGAGTTGAGACTGGCTCTGTTTTTTCCTGTAAAGAAGGATTCTATTGGCAAAGGCACATTAGCTTCTGTCCTACCCTCAGAAAATTCCTAGTGCTGTGTTCTGGAGAAGGAAAAGAAAAAAGGGGAAAAGAATCATACAAAGCATGCAAGTTACTCAAATCCTTTTGAGCTCCAATGCCTCAAACATGAGATCTGAGTGCTGGAAATCTGGTCTTTCAATTGCATCGACCCAAGTAGGGGCAATAAAGAAATTTCCATGCCAAGGATTTTAGCATAAAATAACAAGTAATGCCACTAACTCCAGTTAAAAAAAAAAAAACCAAACCAGCACACGCGCACACACACACACATCTGCTTTCTGTAGAAAATCTTGATGCTTCGTTACAAAGCTTCTGGCAGAGAGCTGAAAACTGTTTTCAATGAACCTTGGAGTTGTTAAGTTTAATGGTGTTCTAGTCATGTTTGGGACAGAAGTTTAGGTACCGTGGGAGTGGAACTTCCTGGAAGAAAGCTAAGACATTCAGGCAGTTTCTATGGCTGGAGTTAGAAAGCATTTTTAAGGTGTCACCTTCCATATTCAGGCACCCACACCAGCAGCTGGGTGTTTACGTCCCACTCCTGACCCTTTGCTGCCTGCAAGGATTTCTGCAACTTTGCTTCACATTGATGTACCCACAGCAGAGCGCCAAGGATGTTGATTGGCACCTAGTCACATTCTATTTCTGACAGGTTAAACCAGAGGGAGTAAATCACTGTCATGTCTCAAAGCACTCTTTTTTTTTTCCCTTTTCTGTTTCCCATGTCTATTTTGACAGCCAATGAATTATTCTGCCTATTCTGCTCTCAGCCTAACAGGATGCACTGTATGAAAAAGTTACAGCCTGTCACAATCCTGAAAATAATTTGCTGGGTATCGTTTTACTCACCTTGACTAACCGATGTGTTAGTCCAATCACTAAATAAGGCAAAAGCACTAAGTATTTTTGCTAACATTTAAAAAGTTGATGAAATCCAAGCAACTTTAGCTATCCTTTCAATACGACAGGTTTGTTTTTAAAAATGTTAATTTATCACGTATCCCAGCTGGAGACTAGTTTATCAGTTAGAGTTGGAAACTTACTCCCTTATCAACGCAAAATGCTTCAAGGACAGAAAACAAAAACAGTGCTGTAGGATGCAGTAGAAATAGCAAGCAGAATTTAGGCAGAGTGATTGAAAGTCAAAATGGAATTCGGCAACCACACAGCAATTCAAACTTACTGATCCCAAGTTTCACTTGACATCTGCTACAAAATATATTAAATATGAGCAATGTCAACAACCATAACATGATTAACTAAAATAATTAAAAATCCAAAGTGATACAAGGTCAGACTTAAGAAAGATGGGTGGAAAATCACAGAATTTCAGAATGTTCTGAGTTGGAAGAGACACACAAAGATCATTTGAGTCCAGCTCTTAAGTGAATAGCCCATACAGGAATCAAACCCACAACCTTGGGGTTATTAGCACCATGCTCTCGCCAACTGAGCGAATATTCATATTCATTCAAAACTAGGTCACATAAGGTCTTGAGCAACCTGGTCTAGTGGGAGGGGAGGTGAAACTAAATGACCTTTAAGTTGTATTCCAACCCCTTAACATTCTGTGATTCTATGATAAAAGCTAAAGGCCCACATGTAACAGTATATTGTATCCAATACTTTATTTTTATTTTATTTTTTCCTTTTGAAATTCAGGGAGAGGGAAACAAGTAGGCGTTTCATAGTTAATTAAGCTCTCATGTAAATTCATTTACCAGGGTTGTGTATAATATACACAATATAATATAACAAAGAAGGTTGTGTGCAAGTTTAAAATCATTAACTATTGTTACCTGATTACAAGCCCCAAACCTGCAACATCCAAGTTTGTTTAAACTGAAAGGATGACAAACATGAAAGCCAAGCACTCCTACTCTTTTCAGCCTTTCCTTCATTGTACCACCAGCCAACAGGGTCTTGGACTCTCCATAAAATATTTGGCAAACAAAGGCCCTCTTAATTGACAAGCTATTGCTTTTACTGCTTCCTACCACAATTTGTGGGAATCTTTTAGACCCAAATCAATTCTACACGCAAGCGTTCCCGTGAGATGCCACACGCATTCCCATTTGAAGCCACTTACAAGAAGTGCTACAGTCTCTCTCATAAAACCTTTGTCTTCACTGGGCACTTCTGAAACCACGTGCAACCCTTTCATCCCCTGATGGAAAGAAGGTTCTTTTTTTCGCTTGTTTGTTTGCTTACTTTAACCAGGTTCTTTGTTTTCTGCCATCTTACTGCTTTGTTTTTACTCTAAGATAGATCCTTGCCTTTGCAAGGAGTGAGTTACAGCAGAGATGTTTGCAGTCCTCATTGCACCCCAATGCCGATAAAAAATAGTCCCCTCATCAGAAGCTGCCTCTTAACAGCTCTCCTTTATTGCTAAAGCTCAGTGTAGTTAATTCTTCTTTGTCAGTAAGAATAATCAATCTCAGCCTGTTAATTAGGAAAAGTTTAACAGGGGACAGACACCTGACAGCATAAGCTCTGTTCCTTTTCTGTCAGGAACAACAGCAACCTGCACTCGTGGTATAAGCCCTTATTATCACCATTTAAAAGTGGTCAGCCAGCATTATTGTTTTCTTTATATGCCTTAGGAATGCAAAATCCCTCATGCTTTGTGTATTTAGTTCCTTTAAATTACAAGAAGTCCTGGACACTTTTTCTCTGTAGTGCAATGCCTTGTTCAGGAGTATTGTTAATCAGCATTCATTTAGGCCATTCAGGTACCCAAGAAGCTTTAAGTCTTTTATGGCTTCTAGTATCTATAATTCATTCATTATCACAATACCATCTTTAATTATAAAACTGGAAAGACAGTCTCTGTCTAAATGAGAGTCTTTTAAAGCTAGAGCGCCTTCCTGCAACTCCTCAGCATTTCCACTCTCCTTTTCTAACAGGAAAAATTCCCCACAGAAATCTGCTAAATCATGCTTTCATCTTTATTCACATTTTTTCCCCACATTTTTTTCTCTCGGGGACAGAATTCATGTCCTTAGAATATAAAGCACAACAGCCACTCATCTTTTACTGCTGCCCATACGTGCCATCTCAGAAATAGCAACAGGATAGTGCTACCTATATGAAACCATGGACAAGGAAGAACAGCTGGAGACAGACTCCTCTGCACAGCCAGAAGGACAGAGACCATGCTGAAGCATGGAAGGCAAGTTTGAGCTGAACCCTGAAGAGTAGGAGGGGCAAGAAAAAAGGCTCCAAGGAAGGAAGGGATATGAGAAATAGGCTGTGTGTTCTGAGCCCATGATCCTTAAAGAGTAATCTAGACCTTCAGGGCGCTGTTCAACAACTCTATTCCCTTGGGAATGCACCCAAACAAGGCACTGTCTCTCACTGCATAGAAAGACTCATTTGATCCTCACAAAAATTAAAAGTATGATGAAGGGTTTTTGCAGCCTGAGCTGGGAACACACTCCAAGTAGGTGAGCTAGGAAGCTCTGCAGGTAGGAGAGACGTAGGATGAAAATCAAATATCCACAGAGGGAGGAAATGAGACCTTGACACAGAAAAATGCTTCCCAAATGCTAAGATCTGAAGTGCTTATGAGTAAAAATTATTTACACTGAAAAACTCCACTGAATTGTGCCCAATTGCACTGCTATGCCCCAGCTTACTTCTATTTAAGGAAAATTGTGAATAGTTTTTATTTTAACTTTGCTTCTTGACTCTTATTAAAATAATTTTAACTTTTCCTCAGAGATGTGTTTTTTGAGAGAAATCAGAAAAAAAGATTTAAAATGGCTATGCGTGTTGATAAAAGAAAAAACACACTGTTTTTAACCTTTTCTTTTGGAATGTCCAATTTTTTTTTAAATGCGGGTATTTCCAAAATTAAAGGAATTTAATATTTCAGACATGGCCCAGGTAGTGTACAATTCCCATGAAAGTAGGTATGCTTTTTGGAGCCTGAAGAAAATCAGATAAAGGAAATATAAATAACAGGAGAATTCCTATGTCTCCATGCTGCATCATTTTCTCACTGAAGTTCAGCACATACCTAGTCCTTGCTCTTCCACACTCACCTCCACAACCACACTTCACCTACCTGCAAGACTGTTTCTTTATTAGGCTACTGGGAAAGCCAAACTCTCTAGCCTTGCAAAAAATCTGCAGACATAATTATGGGGTGTTCCCAGAGAGACACAGTGACCAACCTTCCACATCCCATTTCTGAGTGCTCCCTGATCTCCATTTGTGTCCACCCATAAACCAACCACTTTAGTTATGTCACTAACTTTGAAGATGTGAACACTGCTCCTACCAAAAGACCAAATCTTTGCTTTTCCACCTCTCCTCACTACAACTCCTTGTCTCTGTTTCTTAGCCCCAGAGTAAGGGCAGACAGTGTCTGCTGCAGTTTGGAGCTGAATCAAAGCAGCTGAAGTACATGGAAATTTGGGAAGATCAGCATTTGGCGCTGCACTAAGGATGGAAATTTGAATTTGAATTATCCTCAGCCTTCATTGAGGATACATTTAATTGCGCGTTCCCCTGAGTTTCCCAGTAGACTGGCATACCTCCCCCACTGTCTTTTGTGGTGGGAATGTATTCCAGCAGCTCCCAATACCGGTTAAAGCCAAGCCTTTAAAGCACTATCAGGGTGCTTAATCACCCAGCTGACTGCAGGGGCAGGATCGGTCTTGGCTATCTTCAGACAACTCTGAGGCCAGGAGCTGGGTAGGCTTCCCCTCTAGTTAGTGGAGGAAGATAAGCATCTGCAGAGAGTAATCCATCCCACCTCTCTCTCTCTCCCTGAATTAACTGAAGAGGAGCCCAGATAAGTAGTTCAGATCAGACGCATTACTTCTGAATAGCTGCAGCTAGACAAGATTAATTCCATCCTCAGCGTCCAAAACACTTACATATGTAGTTTCTCATTACTTATCACAGTTGAAACGTCTGTTACTCATTGATTTAGAAACAGATTTTGCCGTTGTGATTTCCTTTTCTTTGTGCAAAACTTTAATTATTCAGTATTTGTATCCTAGCAGTCAGGAATATAAGTGACAAGACATTTCCTGCACGCACCCATCCACAAGTGCACCTGCCAACCAGTAGCTGGTCACATCTTGAACCCCTCTGAGCAGTGGTTTAAAAGCCCCCAACAATTCAAAGGAGATTGGGCAGAGGCTCCTTTTTGACTCAGCTCTCCAAGAGCCTCCAATCCCTGTGTTGTGCTTCCAGCTATTTGGGTTTTATTTGTTCCAAATCATTTTGGAAGAGCAGCTAAGAGGACAGTATTGCTTTTGTGAAACGATGCAGTTTGGGGACCAAACCCACATAACCGCCTCGCTGGTGGTCATCCCCAGGACGTGTCTCTCTGCAGGACAGACAGACAGCGCAACCTTTCCCACTCCCAGCTCTCAACCACCCCAGCAAGGCCATAACCCAGCCTCCATTTCCCAAGCAGGTCCTCTTCTCTTCTCCCTGCAGGGGTGTGGAGCAAGGCCGGCGCGGGGCCGCGGCGTCTCCGCGGGGCTGCGCGCTCCCAGCGTGGCAGTGCCTCGCACGGCCGCATGCCTCACATGCCGGAACACGCAGCGCCCACGGTCTGGGCAACGGCGCTCAAAGGAGTCAAAAGGGGCTACTTATGAATTTGGATACTACCACCTAAAGATAAGCTTCTCCATGGTTACCGCTCTCACGCAAGGTCACTTTCCTGCCAAGCCTCCTCTCCTCCCTCCCTGGCTCTGTCTCCTTCCCCCTCCGCTATTTTTTTTTTCCCAAACGTGCTACATCAAAGGAGAAAATGAAAACATTTACGATAATCACAGTCTGACTATTTTAATGCAGGCTGTAGGAAAGGAAACATGTAAGCCAAGTGCTCTTACTGTGCAAGCAGAAACACACTCTCTACCTCATAAAAGTAGTATCTGAGAAATAACACTTGATTAAAGAAACCAGTCCTTCATTTAAGTAGGTGCTTATGGTAGGGAAAACAGCCAGGGTTTCTCTAGAACAGGCCACTGGCCTATCACAAGAAGCAGGAACAGGCCAGACAGATGAATTATTGCGAGACAGCTGGGTTTCAGCCGGGGTGCGAGGAGATCCCCATTATCCCCATCCACCTTTCCTACACAAATGCCTCTCCCCAGAGAAACTGAGTCATTAAAAGCCAGCTCGTTCACTCCTGACAGGCAATATGCATTGAGTGAGAGGTGATACATTCTCATTTTCAGCAAGAAATCTTAGTCGCCCCAAGGAGCAGCTCACTTAGGAGAGCGGTAATGGAATACAGGGCCTTTCATCTCCGCCTCGCCGCCACAAGCACAGCTCCGTAACAACCCAAAAGTTATTACTTAATGGCTTGTTTTGCTGACCTCCATGAAATGAGTTTGGTGGGTTAGGTCTGGTTTTCAGTAGACAATACCTAGGACCACAGGTGGTGTTAAAGAGGAACCATATTAATGAGTTGAGCACCCAGCAGGTAAGGACCGAGTGAATTGCCCAGCTGTAGCCACGCCATTGCTTTCTCTGCCCTGCAGGACCATGGAACACATAGAAAGCCCTGCAACTGGCCAACCTGCTCCACCAAGATGGGTACCCCCAGCTCCCAAGATCCCAGTTTTGTCCCCATTTACACACACAATTAGTAAAAAACAAATAAACAAACAGCCATTTCACATTCTTTGGGAGCTCAGTAGTATCTGGTAGGCACCATTTGGAGCTGATAATACCACAAACCTGAGCCAAAGTGCTATCCTAAAATGTGTTCCCACAGTCCAGATCTGAAGATGTATACTTAGTTCTGGGTGCATAATTTTGCAACAATGAAAGTACTTTATTTAAGTAATTCCTCATTTTAATACATTTAGTGAGTGCAGATCAACCCTACATCTCCCCAGGAAAACAAACCACAGCCATTTCTCTTTACTTTCTTCCTGTTCAATGGCATCTGCAGTCGCAAGCTGGAGCTACCCCTGGGACAGTGATGGCCTGTGGAGTCCAGAATCATCCATCATTTGAAGAGCTTGCTCTCAAGAAAATGCAGAATTCACCCTGAAGTGAGAGTAGCTGGAATCTTTATAAATATATCCCTAAAGTACCTTAGCAACAGTTTGTGCTACCTCCCATGCCAAGTTTCCACAAAAGACTGAAATCCCAGAAGAAATCTAACTGGAAGAGCTTCCCTCCATCTGTTAAGGCCTGCACCAATTACAGCACATGACACACAAGCCTGTTTCCATCACTTTGCATGACTAGATAGGTATCTTCAAATAAGACATCCATCCACCAACTGCTTAGATAAGAGATTCACAGGGGCCCCACTCCCAAAAGGGTATGGATGCAAAGCAGGCAGCAAACTGCTATCGCAGCCATGAGGATGCCTCCTTTATCTACTTCAAATTTAAATCACATAGGAATTAGCATAGGCTCCAGTTCTGGGGGAAACTTGCAAGAGGGTAAAGAAGGCTCTGCAGAGAGAGGGAATGGAGGTCTGCTGTGGCTTACAAAGAGATACCACTTCCTTAGCTGTCAGAAAGATTCAGACTGAGAGCTGGACATTTTATACAGATGTCATTAGCATCCAAAACAATCATGCTGTCTTTCTTGGAAGGGATGGTTAAGTGGCTTTAAACTTCTTACTTTCAATAGTTGATGCATTTCCTTCTCTATCACAGCTGAGAGTGGTAATTCTCAAGGTCAGACATTCAGGTGTGACCCTTTATTCCTTTATTTTTTACACTGCTCTCCCCAAGTATCTCCCTCCAATGCTCTTCTCAGCACACAAGCTTTTGATAGTCAGAGAACAAAGGGAAGTTGATCAAGGAGATGTTGGCACACCAATAACTGGGCAATAGGCAATATCTGTACAGTACTTACGAAAGAGCAAAGCAGAACCCAAAAAGACTCAAGCATGTCTCCACAGATTTCTCAGCCATTCAGACCTGCCTTACCCTGAGGAACATAACTAAGGAAAGCCTGAGTGTAAAGCTACTGCTTTACAGCTGAAGTGAGAAGAGGACCCAACAAGTAGAGATGGAATTCTCAGCCTGGGACTGAAGGCATTCAGCAGAACAGGAGCCCAGGATGTATATCACTGTGACATGTGTGATGTGTGATGGCATGTTTTCATTATTACAGGATTAAAACCTTAAAAAAAAAAAAAATACCTGAGCACCGTGATCTCCGCAGGAGCAGTGATGAATTAGTGTAAATTAATTTTGCAGATTAACAGGGTTTTTCCCCACAGAACAGTTCAAGTACTCTGCAGCAGCTTCATTAAATGTGTATATGTGTAAAGATAGATTAATTTTTTGAAGTCTATCTTTCTCTCCTCCTTCTTAAATTTTATTTTAATGATGCAGGAGAACTGTATCTGTTACTGACTAATTTCTTGGCATTCTGCTGAAATGTAAAGCCTTACATATTCTGCTGATAACTGCCACACAAATTGCAACAAAAACAGGAATTTAAACTTTCTGTTTTACTCATCTCACAGACTGCAGAAAGGAAGCCAGACTTATCTGCCCCAAATCATACAGCATTATCTTTTAACTTAATGGAAGTGAAAAAGAAGCCTGCACTCATTACTCATAGGATGCAATTATTACTTCCTCCCTATATTGTTGCTTGTCAAGAATAAAATCCAGGATATGACCTTTTCATCAAGCATCAAGACAAAAATCTGCCTGGGACAGCCTCAGGAGGCAACCCTCATTCTTTCACTCAGTAATTCAGAGCAAAGGCCCTTGCTGCCTATAACTGAAAGGAATCCTTGGAAAAGTTTGGCTTAAGGAAGCATATAATAAATGCTGATCAATAGAGGAAGGCCAAAAGATTTCTGTCTCCTCCTACATTATCCTATCACATAAAAAGGCACCACTAATTCAACAGATCAGCCCTCTCCCAAATAACCTCTCCATCTGTGTACAGTGTAAGGTCACAGAAAATATTATAAGCTCAAAATTTGAGTGATACAATGTAGTAATATGCCGTAAACTCTTCAACAGAGACCTGAATTCCAAGAGAAGAAAGCATATTAGTGTTGAATTCCTTATATTTTTGCTTTGTTATGGCAATAATAATGTGCCTTTTGAAGTTCATACAGGGAGATACAATGCCAAAAGGCAAATACTTACAATACAAGAGCACTTGGTACATTTATTTCCTTCAGGCCTAAATTCTTCTCCTTCATTGTAAAGTCTGCCTTCAAATACACAACCTGGAAAACAGCATTTGAATAAGTTTAGCTCAAGACACAATGCTGCCTTTTCTCCCTAACACACCTCACTGTAAGACAATGTGAAAAGTAAATCATACTATCCCTTCTTTTGGCTGGAAAAGACTTCCAAGATATGAAGTTCAACCTTTGACTGATTACCATCTAGTCAAATAGACCATGGCACTAAGTGCCACATCCAGTCATTTCCTGAACACTGTCCTCCAAGAATAGTGACTCCAACACCCTGGACAGCCCATTACAAGGTTAGCAACCCTTTCCATGCTGGAATTCCTCCTGATGTCATCAGGGGAAACTGAACCTCCCCTGCCACAGCTTGAGACTGTGTCCTCTTGTCCTGTGACTGGTTGCCTGGGAGAGGAAACCAATCCCCACCTTGCTACAACCTCCTTTCAGGTAGTTGTAGAGAGATGATCACTTCAGAAGAAAACAAATCACTTCAAAATCTTGAACAAGTCCTTGAGAAACCCTGAATGCTTTTGGGGGGGGG
>VXBQ01017037.1:588668-606275 GCA_013400175.1 Phainopepla nitens
CTTGGAAAACCTCAAGTGGTGTAGGGGGGGGGGGGCAGGGGGGAAAGAAAACATCCTTCTACAGCAGATAAATTTGCAAAAATGAAGTTGAGGTTCGGCTAAGTCTCCCATTAGAAGTGCCTTTAAAACAGTTTTTTAGGCTGTTTGCTTTTTAATAATTCATTCTTACTCCCTCAAAACTGGACCTGTGCTTACCTTCAAAATCTCTGATAAAATCAAACTAACCTGGAAAAACATGGTGATTTGCCACTGTGCTTCACAAAGGCAACCCATTCTCACTCCCCTTCAAAAAGTTCTCCTCCTTTTTTACGATTACTCTTATCCTTCCCCTCCTAACAAAATCATGGTCATCAGTCACGCAAACCCACCTTACAGACCCTCTGAAAAATGACATAAACACATCTGTGAATATTAGCACAGGATATTGCCTATGCATCCCTTGGTCCATATGTCCTCTACTAAAACATCCTGTGTCACTTTGTGCATTATGAGTCACCAGCCCACATTTTACTAACTTGTCAGGTATAACAGAGAAGTTAGAGGCAGCCTCCCAGGTGATGATCGGTATTATTAGAAACACAGCTGCACGTGTAGAACAGTGTCTCACCTGGACACACAGGACAACACATTCCCCTGAGTTTGGAAGGGTTTTTGCAATGAACAACACACTGTACTTCCGATTCTACTATCACTCCTTCCTGGAAAAGAAGCAGATTAGACATATTCATTTTTAGTGTTGTGGTTGCTTTAACAAGTAAAAAATTCACAATTACTGTCAGTAGAATTAAAGCCCAGCACATGCTGCAAAGCACTGGGTTTCAAAACTTCTTTTCTTTCTGTACCTGCTGCCTGGAATCAGGATTCAGGTTAATCCACAGTCAAAAGACCCACTTGAGTCTCCCTAAACTCCAGACACGGGATTTGCCTTAAAATGCATCAGGTAAAAAACCCAAGCATCCTCTTAGGGAAAGGAATCCTGCTTTATCAGGAATCCTAACCTCGGTAATCTGCCATGCAGCTCTGGTGAAAACAAGCCAGACACAAGGCATTCTCCTCCTTCTCCTATTGGAGGAAAATAGACTTAGCAAGCAGATAAAAGCATCTTGTTCTGTAGAGGGGAGACGCTTATCTTTGATATTTTGCCTGATAAGAATTAGTAAATTAACATTTCCTGGGCTTATTTGAGAAGTTAAGAGTCCTGAACAAACCTAGGTGTGAGGGTGTATGCATAAAAGCTGCTACCTTTTTTTCTGCTTATAGCTGTTTGAGGCAAGGCAAAATTGTTTTTTTTTTAATGTGTGGTTCTAGGGTAAACAGGATCACCCAGTTTTGCATTTAGACACTGAAACAGGCAATAAAGAACTGACCATTTCGTGCAACATATCTAAACTCATGTAGCGAGTTTCTTTTCATTAAGTGCAAGGATACAGAATACTGGTCCAGCTTCAGTGATCTGAGTGTAGTAATTTTCAAAAATTAGTTGGTTTCACAGAGCAGAAGTATTGCAAAAAAAAAAAAAAAAAAAAAAAAAAAAAAAAAAAAAAAAAAAAGAGGAAAAAACCCTTTAAAATCTCTTCTCCTCTTAGTAGAAGCTCTTCATACTCACAAATCTCCTCTTTCCAACTGCCATTCTTAGTAGCTGGCTAAGTGTTAAAACCAGATCAAATTGTCATACCTATTTACAGGCATAAGCTAAAATCTCCTACATAATTATTTGGTTTGAGCCTGACAAGCAACAACCTTGAAAATGTTATGGTTGCAGATAGCTAAGGTACCAAAAATACCACTGTGGTAACAGCACAGGAGCCCAGGAAAAAAAGATTTGGTTGTGGGTTTTTCTTAAAGAAAGGTAAAACCCATGGACACATACGCACAGAAGTCTGCAATTACTAAAATAATTTGTATCTCACAAAAGCCTTAGAATGCTGAAGAAGAGGACTTATTTCAGGCCAAGGCAGCAGGAAATGGCATGGCTGTGTACCTCTCCTTCAGCAAAGTTTGGTTATTGGGATACTCAAATCATTTAAAACATATACTTCTGAGTATTTGGCTTTAGCTGGCTGCATCTGAGTGGATTTAAATTACTTTAAATGCAAAGTCCATATTGTGCTTTGGGCATAAAATATTTCATGTTATTTGGATTGGATAAATGAAGGCTCAGGATTTCCTGGGAAAAGCTTACAACTCAATTAGCACGATTTTTATGACATCCTTACCTGGCACTGGTATGTAACACAGGGATTGCTGGGGAGGTGCCATTTCATGGAGCTGTTGTAGGTATTTCCTCCAAAACTGCAATCTAGAGGATGAGAGAGAAGCCCATCAGTTCAGCTGAACAAAATTCTGTGGGAGACTGCTGCTGAGGATCATAGGGTGGCATCCTAAATGTAACCCCACCCTCTACCCTGGATTAACAGAAGAGGTAGAGCTGAGAGCTGGGAGGAAAAAGGATTGTGTCCTGGGAGCACTGGCATCACTGCTCTGGACACCTGCTGCTGATGCCCAACTGGCAAAAATCCTTACTAACTCTGACTGGTCAAGACAAACCAAAATCGGTGACAATTCACTTAAAAATGGATGTCAGTGCTTACTCTGCAGTCCATTCAGGAAGTACTTGGTTACTCAAGCACTGGAATGGGGAGAGGGAGGAAAGAGGGTAAAAGAAGAGCTGGAAGCATTCATCACCTAGCTTGGCCATGCTATCTTCATCCATTAACCAAAGCCCTCAGGAGAGCTCTTCAGCAAGCACAGCTCAGCATGGATGAGCTGACACTGGCAGAGCTACCTCTCCTTTATGCCTTTTCATATTCATGACAGGAGGGATCACCATCCACATGGTGATGGACTAAAAGCCATCAGGTTCTCATGTGTGTGTGGGGAATCTCCATGGGGAGACATTTTGTACTGTCATTGTTTGGCTTTATTCGTCTTTGTGTGCTATATGGCAACTTTGTTAACAGAAAACAGGTTTGTTTGCCCATGCACTGGATCAACCCACATTTGTTTTGTGCAAAATGAATTTTCATGGAGCCATTTGGAAAAAAGCAAAAACCAAAACAAACACTAATTTTCACATTTTTTTGATTACATGTTCTTACTAGGTTCCCTTGCTTTTTGATTTTCTCTTTTGCTGTTTTCTGGTATTTTGAAAAAAAAAGAAAACTGAAAAAGAACACAAAGAAAATAATAAGATAACTCACCAGAGAAGCAAAACCAGAAAGTACTTATAAAGTAGAAATATAATAGTTGTTTAAAAAGAGTTAGTTTATTAATGCAAAATTGCTTCAACTAAAAAATATTCTTTGGAGACTTAGACTGGTTCTGTGAAAAATTTTGGAAATAACACATACCCCATTTTCTGTGGGAAAAATGCCCATTTTCCATTTATTGCTTTTAGGGTTTTTTCCCAGTATATTTTATTCAAAATTAGCTTGATCAAACAGCCCATGAAACCAACAGGAACCTTGCCAAAGATTTTGGAACAGAGACGTGTACATAGAGTTACAGAATCACAAACCTACAATCAGTCAAACAATGCCCAGGGCACCATTCTCTTTCCACACCCTACCTCAGCAGCTACTCTAAGCCTTTCTCTGCTGTGTAGGGTGCACTGCCCTGCTTTGGAATAAGTTTTACATCCTCTGAAAATAAAGGCAATTTATCAGCCCTACACCAGTAAATCTTTGAGCCCACTCTAAAAGAAAACTTGAGACTCACAGCTCTGAGGTTCTCAGGAACTTAAAATCTCCTTAAAATAATTTTGAATTCAACAGAAAATTTAAAGGAATCATGATATATAAAGATCATTTCCAAATGTGTTAACTGCCTCCATTTAAGTTCATAAACAACAGAAGACTTGTACTTCAGGATTTGCAGTAATCAGAAATTATTTTTCCAGGCCAAATACAGAGCAACATGGGAGAAATTTGAAGATGCAGTGGCCATGTCACTTACCTAAGCTGAAACAGGCCTATTTTGAAAAGAGACGATCAATAGTCTCAAAGTTGACTCTGATAATTTCATCTTTGACAAACATTGAAAGGCACAAAGTATACATCTGAGTCTCATATTTTTAAGTAGCAAAGCCCCTATGAAATTATTTTGAATGATAAAGAAATGTTCAGATTCTCAGTGCATTAAATACAGTTCTCTGACCTCTCATGCATGCAGGACAACACATCAAGAGAGGAGTGTGAAGCCCTCTACTCCTCTTACGCATTTTGAAGTTCCATTCTGAAAAACACTGGGTTGATCTTGCAGCATAGTCTCACTTACTGCTCTCTGAAAAGCCTGATGAATGCAGAGCCTATTCAATTTGTTTAGCATCCCCAAGATGCTGAAGCCCAGGTCACAATGGTCCCAGTCCAAGAAACAGTTAACAAGTGTGCAGGACATTCAACATGGAATGAGCTGTGTTGTTAAATATCTGTGTGCGTATTTTACCAGAATCAAGAACCAAGGGCTAGGTTGGAAAATAGCAACTGCAAAATACCTTACATATTTGCTCAGCAATTATGTTCTTTAATGTAAAATGTTTCCTCTATAAGAAAGCTAATGACCCAGGGCTAATCTGCACATACAGATGTGCATATTAAACTGAAATTTTCAGCTCAAGGATTAGTCTGGTTGACAAAGCATGAAGGTGGTGCACTGATGCAGTCAGCACTGCTCTCGCTTGAAGTGCATATCCAAGCTATGGTATAAAATCCTCTGCCCTGCAGCACAGCCATTGTCCCTGTGGAAAGCAACAAGGGAATGGCACACCAGAGGCAACCATGGTAAGGAGAGTCTGCAGGCACCTAAAGGGAAGTTTAAAAATGGGAACCAGAATGGAAAAGACTGCAGAAGCTACAAGCTCTACTGGAGCTACAAGACTGCTCTCGAGCTTTGGCATGGGCCAGTGGGTTGAATGAGGGAGACAGAGCAGCACCAGTGCGAGGCGTGGTGGGAGCGGGGTTTCAGCAGATGCTCAGCAGACAGAGCAGCGTGAAGGAGAGGGAGAGTTAGTCAGTACAACAAGCAGCCGTGGGGAGAGATGGGGGAAGGCTGAATGTCAGGCAAGACTGAAAAGGGTAAGAAAGGAGTGTTTAACAGTCTCTGGGTGACGCTTTAACCTGTCTCTGACCACAGGTGTGTTCTGCCACTCCGCCCTTTGGACGCCCCAGAGCTGCACCCACTACTCACTCTTCAAAAGGAAAAAGAAACAAAGCCCACATACCAGCTAGTTTTTCTGAACCTCGCTTTCAATGTACAAATCTCTCAGCTGACACCTGCAAACATATAGCCGGACTTTCCTTGTCCCCCTAACTCATAGTATGGAAATTTCTGAGCCTCACCTAAATTCATCTGAGTGAAACCTGCTGCATTCTATGTGCCAACACAGTCAAGTCATTCTGGCTCATCCATGATTAAAGGTCCACCATATTTGGCCTGGAAAGTAGAAGTCACTGAATATTTTGTGTTCAAAGGTATCAGCAAAGTCCCCGATGTCAATTTCCACAACAGAGTATGACAAGATACTTGAAGTTCCTAAAAACCTTTTAAAGCTGTTATTTTCCCCCAAAGCCCTTTGGAAATATTAGTACATTAACTTACTTTCTCCATCCACCATTCAAAGGAAGAGCAGGAGAATATACTAAATCAAGAAAGCTCAGAGTTTAGGATTATCACCTAAATTCTACCTACTTACTTCTGCCTGAATACCTACTTAAAAGAAAACTTTAAAAGGGTTACAGAGGAACTTTTCAAGAAGGAAACGCAAAAAGCCTGAGAATGCTCTAAGGAGTATGTGAAAGATTTGGCATTAATAAGTAAATTTGATCCTGATATAAGGATCAAATTTTCCCATAAGGAAAACCTTTAGGATTCTACATGTGGAAGGAAGTTAAATATTAGTGGTCTACATCAATTTTAAAAATGCTAAAGTGATTCGTATCAGTCAAGGAGTGTGTCCTAATTTTTCAGTCTTTCCTGGTCCTTTCTTTAAAAATAGCTGGTGTTTTATTAATGTAAAATATTAACTTTCAGTTAGTTGTAGGTTTTGTTGCCATTACCTCCTTCAACCCAAATAGTTCAGATAAGTCCTGGATAAATATGCAAGCCTAAAGTTGCTTATCTGAATCTAACCAAACCACTAAATACTTTGAAGTTGGTCAATTGTTGCCTATGCAGTGGAAACTAATGCTAATTACCTTCTAGTCACCTCATAAAGACAAAATGATCCTCCAGATTTAGTTCTTCTGGCACAAAAAAAAAAAAAGCTAAAAAGTTAAATAACTTTTAATGTAATTATTTAGCCACTTCATTTTAATATTGTGCATGCTGTACTTGGGCATCTTTGTTTCAAATATAATAAACCAACCATTGGCCAATTTAATTTGAAAGAACAATTTCATTCTAAAATAAGCATCCTCACAGAGAATTGGACTAGAATAACAAAAGAGGCAAATTATAGCAGATTTTTCTATTGGCATGTGGACAAGCTGATGATCGGGAAGCCATTTGTCTCTCCAAATCATACAACTCTGATATGACCCTTTTTTCTTCTTCCCCAGATACCCACCCATATAACAGTACCATGAAGATAGGGAAATTGACTGTAAGAGACAGTTTAGTAGTGCTAAAGCTCAGCCAATGTCCTCAGGAGTTCATTAAAATACAACCCTTTATTACTCAATTTGACATTGCCTAATTAGATTCCAGAAGAAACTTGTGCTTATTTTAGTCTAACGAGAATTTTATAGACAAGTCATTTCCTTATTCTCCCAAGAGAAAGTGATAGATTGGTGCACAATAGACTGGCTCCTCATCCCTCATTTATTTAGCATCTTTCTTCTCCTATTAAGTCTTTTTTTTTGCTTTCCCTCCACTTTCTGTTTAAAAAATGTAACCTCACTATTGACATGGAAAATAAACATTAGGAAAAAGAAAAGAGTCAGAAGACATGTTTTATTTAGTGTT
This sequence comes from Phainopepla nitens, assembly GCA_013400175.1. Taxonomy (NCBI): domain Eukaryota; kingdom Metazoa; phylum Chordata; class Aves; order Passeriformes; family Bombycillidae; genus Phainopepla; species Phainopepla nitens. The sequence goes on from VXBQ01017037.1 coordinate 595,629, forward strand.
TGATAAATTAATCCTCAGGGAGATATCCAGGCATGCTGACACTAAATACCAGTTTTAGCCAAAAAAAAGAGCCAACCCCAAAACTCTAAAAAAAAAAAAACAAACCAAAAAAACTTGCACGTTTTGCAGTATTTCCTTGGCCTGAAATTAGTTAGCCTAAACCAAAGAACTGTGAATCACACATATACCTATTATGAAATATATTTTTCCATGTCTTAGTGATGGTAGACCATTGACAGCTACCAGAAAATTAAACTTCCTGCTGAGTAGCCTTGGTCTTCATTTGTGAACACAGAAGCACGAAAACGTATACAAAACCTCCCATGTTTATCAAGTCCAGCTCCAAACAGTGAAAACCCAGCTCTTTCCTCTGTAACCATGTACAAGCAAACCTATTTGCAGCCGGGCCTTGGCAATTACAGCACCCAAGGGATGCCCAGGGGCCATATAAAGGCTGCCCAACACAGCAGAGTGAAGAGGCCGTGGGGGTGAGCTGTGCTAGGACCTCACAGCTCACACACGGAGGATGCGAAGCAGCCCATTTTCGCTGAGCAAACAGCTCAGAAATAAAGGCATTCGCTCCTCCCAGTGAAACATTAGATGCAAAACCATCAATGTGAAAATCTGGGTGACTGATGTTCGACTGAAAAACTGTTTATGACAACACAACAGGGCTGTTCATTAAAAGTTTCTTACAAAAATGGAAAATTATATTCATCAAGGTAATAAGAGTATCTGAAATTTGAGGCGCTACTGAACACAACAGTATACACCAGACATTCAAGAGATGTCAAATGTATCTGCTAAGACCTTTGTAAGAAGAGTCAACTCAGAGAAAGGATGGAGAGATAGAGACCTTTGCTTAGGCATAACCAGAAGTAATCAAAGGTGGCACTTTGATGACACTGAATGGTACTGTCCCTGATGGCTATTTGTCCCTGCTTCAAAACCTCTGCCTTTTCTTCAAATACAAAGCTAATATCTGAATGAACACTGAGATGAACCTGTACTTCCAGCCTCAAGAAACAGATGTTCTGGTTTAGAGCTGGAACACCCTACCAAGAGACTCAGGAATAGTAAGAAGGGCCAAAATAAAAGCTGAGACTTGATTGTGTCCTCAAACCATCTCTCATAGCCAGTCCCTAACAGAAGACAGGTCTAGATTTTTCAGGTGAAGAAGGTGAAAGAAATTTCTTTAGGAAAATATACATATTATCTTCACATCCATCCCCCTCCATCCACGTATTACCCCTTGCCTCTGACAGCTTGCCTTAGAGCATGCAAGGATGTGCTGCAAGTTATAGTAACATAATATAATGCAAGTTATAGTGCCCCTCTGGGGCCCCACAAAAAGTACTGCCAGTCAGTGTTGCAGCAGGACACCCAAATGGTGTTGGATACCTCATACTGAGGGTGTCCAGAGGCAAACAGAGGTACATATGGATCCTGCAGGGTGTCAGTAGAGCAGCCAGAACACTGATAATCTCACAACCTCCCTCTAACTTCCTTTGCAAGCCAGCCCTAATAGTTGAAATTGGCTGCAATCCTCAACCATAGTATTTGATATGTTTCCAAGAAATGCTCAATTAACTATGTTATCTTTGGATATTCAATATTTAGTAGATCTAGCACAGTTGTTGCCTGGGCTGGGATTCCATTCTCTGATAGATTCCATATCAGTGGAGCATAGCACAAGAATTTCTAAGATCAATAATTAATTATTAAAAAGAAAACCAAAAAAGCAACAACCAAAAAAACCCATATTTCTCAAAAGTTAACAAGGACAGAAAGTGCCAAATTGCACATGGGAAGTGAAAGAAAATTCTGAACATATTTTCTTTGTTGTAAAAGAATTCCCATCAACTTTGTCTTTGCACATCCATAGAATATTAGGATTCTTAAGATAAGAGAGCAGAATATGGAGCACAATTTTAGAAATGCAAACTTTATGCGGTTCTGAGCCAGTAATACCACTTCTTCAGAGTGCAAATAACTTACTATTCAATGTGTAGAGAGCTCTATATCTAAGTGACAGGCCTCCATCCAACTAAATAAGATAATGTTGCCAAATCTATTTCTATAATCTCAGTGACCTCATAGGTTTTCATTAAATATATTAAATAAAACGAAAGATTAAAAGTGGCCTATTTATCCTATGCAAAAGTAATAAGAGGGCTTAATTTTTTAGTATTTTCAAAATAAGTAGCATGCTAGAGCTATGTGGTATGTTTTATAAACTACAATAAATATCTGTCAAAAGAATAATCTTACTGAAAACTTTTCCTATTAGACTGAGTTGCCTGCATTCTCCTTGCAGCAGGGAGCCATAATCATGGGCCCACATTTCTCTGTTCCAGACTTTTCACAAACACACAGCAAAAGTGAGCTTTGCCCCACTGACTTTACAATCAAGGTCCTATGGGCCTAAAGTCAAGAACAGTGTTAAAACACATGGCTAGTTGGGAGGATTTAAATCTTAATTCTTAATACAAATCTTAGACCTCATTGCAGCCTACAATTTCTTCACAAGGGGAAGCAGAGGAGCAGGGGGAACAGGCACAAGTTTCTTCTCTGTGGTGAAGTGACAGGACCTGAGGGAGTGAGGCTGTGTCACGGGAGGTTCAGGTTGGATTAGGGAAAGTTTCTTCACCCAGAGGGTAGTTGGGAACAAGAAGAGGCTCCCCAGGGAAGCACCAAGCCTGGCAGAGTTCAAGAAGCATCTGGACAATGTTCTCAGGCACATTCTTGTCCTGTGTAGGGCCTGGAGTCAGAATTTGATGATCCTTGTGGGATCCTTCCAACTCAGGATATTCTGCGATTCTGTGACAAAGAAAAGCCAAATCTTTTTATATTCTACTTTTCACCACAGTGAATTTTTTGATTGTAAAAGCTGTACTAGTGGCTGCTCTTTTTCTCTTTATTACAAATACAAAAAAAAAAAAGTGCTCAAAATTATCCAAGTAGCATACAAATACCAAAATGGAAGGAAGGGACTTATGCTCAGCACACAACCATTTGCAGGAAAAGTTCTCTACCAACAATTCAGTTTCTCCTGTATGTGAAGCTCTGAAGAGGAGAGTTCAGGTGTGTGCACTGCTGCAGGTACAATCATAGAATAGTCTGAGTTGCAAGAATCCTTTAAAGGTCATCTAGTCCAACTCCCCTGCAATGGGCAAGGAATGTCCTCGTGCTTCTCATGATAGAATAAAATGAACTGGCAGAGATGTCACAAATGACTCATGAGTGGTGGTTTCCTTCCTACACAAGCCTGCTCTGGAACATGCCCTTTGGTCTTAATGTTTTCCTCCTGATGTTGCACTCAGATGACAGCAGCCATTCATTCATTCACTCACTCATTGATTCATTTCTTCACAAGGTAGGAAGATGTGAGGCTATCAAAGAGAGCTGGCAAGAGCCTGTAAGGCTTGATTAAGTTCTCCCAGGCTTTGGGAACAAAGCCAAGAAACAAGCCATCAGGTTCTGATGTCTTTCCTTGGTAACATTTTGTTCATGTTTATATGAAATGCAACTAGTTTAAAAAAAAAAAAAAAGCCAAAAACATCCCTGTTTCCCTTTTCCTGCTTGCATTCCCCATGGGTACTCTGGCAGCTTGACAAAATAGTAACTGAGAATAAGTGCTGCAGGGCCAAGTCCCGGCTGCAGCTGAGCTTCGTGTGGGGAGTGCTGGGGAGCTGCTGGGACACCAAAGGGAGTAGCTGAAGTGTTAACGATGCCAGGCTGGTATTTGCCAGTTACCCCCCACAGGACACTCATTTTAGGTCTCACACAGAACAGAGCAGGATCTTCAGCAGTGTTCAGAGTGGTGGGAGAGCAAGCAGCCTCCCCTGGGGTAGAGGTGGTTCCATCAGCCTCTTCCCGTGGAACCAGAACAGCCTGATGGCAGAGTGTGGTGTCAAGACTGTAGGAGTTAAAAGGGTGTATATTTTGGTTTGCCTTTCAGAAAGCACAGAAAAACTTACTCAGAAATATCATATCTACTTGGAAAATTCAGTCCTTGAGAGCTTTTTTTTCTTTGAATTATGAAATGTAATGTTCTTCTTGCATTTTAAGCACGTAGAAACTGCCATCTTAGATCAGACCAAGAACCCTTCTAGTCAGTAATCTTCTGTCTGATAGCAGTTACTAAGAGACACCTTGGGAAGTGTGAAAAATACAGACCAAGGTCCATAGCTCTACTTTTGCCTCAGAAGGGCAGGAATAAGCAACCTGTCTGACTCAGAGGGAAATCAGGACATTTTGGATACCTTGCTCCTTTCCTAACAAACTCAGTGTTCAGTTTTCTCTTTTGAGAACTGCTGAGGGTTGAGTTGGTCGTGCCACAGAAGTATCCTTTATAACACTCAGGAACAATTGCCATTCAGTTATTGTCAACTCAGAGCCCAGTATTGTATTTGTAAACTTAGGACTGTCTTCTCCTGTGTGCATCCACTTATTTCCAGCCATGGTAACCTCCTTTGCTCCTTTGTCATCAGTTGTTCATTGCTCTGAGAACCTTTTGCAGCTCTTCACAGGCTGTCCTGTTGCTTTACTGTGCTACAGAAATCAGGTCACCAGCAGCAAACTTCCTGTCCCACTTCGCCCCTTTTCTAGATAATTTCTGAGCCCTTTGCCAAATTGAGATCTTTGCAAGGATATGTAGGCAACCTTTTTCTACTATGAAAACAACCATACACTAGTTACTTATTTGCTGATGAGGAGAGTATCTCTAAAAACTCAGGGCTGCTTCAGCAGTGTCCTTGTGAGAGATCTTGTTGGATGCCTATTAGTGGGATCTCTCTGTCCATTGATACATTCAAAGGACCCTAGCTAACTCATCCCTCTTTATCTCAAGTATCCATGTGCCTCCTAATTCTATTTTTGAATAGTTTATATTAATTATCCCATTAGAGATGTCAAGGATACCAATCTGTAGATGCCAGGCTCAAGCCCATCAATAATGTTCTGTAGGTATCCACTCCAATTCATGATAAACAGAAAATCTTAAAAGGAGTCTGAATTAAAATACTGTTTGAATTAAAATATTGTTTGTTCACCTTTGAAACATTCATTCTTCTCATTTTGCATGCATGCACATATGCATATGTATGTATATAGAATTTTCAGACCATTGAGCAAATACACATCCCATTATGAAATTCAAAAATCAAACTCCATCCTAATTCAACCAACACCTAGCAACCTTTTCCAACAAAGCTGATATTAAACACGGTTTGACAAAAGAAATAAATTACATGTAATTTATGTAAAATCTGTAATTTCAAATTCTTGTTTCCATAATGCTTTAATTTTTTTTTCCAGTTCATTTCCTCCTCTTTTAAGTGTCATGTTTCTAGACAAATCCTCAAACTGGGGCTAGCCAAACCTATTTCAAAGCTGCAGCACAGAAGCAAATCATAAGCACATCATCCAACACACCTCTGCAACCTTCCAGAAAAAATACACATCCATCATGTTTCTTCCATCTGAATTTCTGTGTAATCTGTTTTCCTGCATTTGTATTTCCTCTGGGAAGGCAAGAAATGCTTTTATTTCACAACAATTTACCCTACCCTATCTCCCTCTCAATCCCACACAATCACCAGTGGAGAATTAAAAATGACAGAGGAAAAATAAAATAAAGCTGTTTGAATTTGACATTCTCCACCTTGTTGATTGTAGAAGGAGTCCCTCAGCAAAATTAGCGCTTTAGAGCATATTACTTATTGCATCTATTATTATTATTATTATTATTATTATTATTATTATTATTATTATTATTATTATTATTATTATTATTGATCATTATCTCATTTTAAACAGCTTGGAATATACAGTATTGGTCAATAAATAAATGTATAATATTCAGATTGTTGCTTATTTGGCTTTCATAAAAATGTACACAATATTTTTGTTTGAATCAGGAAATGTTTAATAAAAGGAATAAAATTTGCTTGGTTTGTTTCCAGTATGAGGAGAAATAGGAGTAGCCATGGATAATTACCCTGCTCTTTATTACTCAGAAGTATTATTTTTATTCTGTCCAGCCATATAAAAAGTGAAAGAGATTCTTACTAACTGGTGACTACTAGCAGATTGATGTTGACATAAAATATTTCTGATAAAATTAGAACGGGAGTGACTCTTAAAAAACTGAAAACATAGCAATGCAGAATAAAGTTGTATTTCTATAGGATTGTTGCTGTGCAAGAACTAATAATTGCAGTACAAATATGTGAATTTATGTATTTCCCTCCGCTTTGTAGACATATACATTTCAATTATAGTTACTGCCCTCTTCTAGCCTCTGGTGACAGCCAAGTCCCAGCTGAGAAGCTATGAATTTAGTCCTATCTTTGGCCACTTAAATGTGCACTGATAACATTTGAAAAAGTGGGAAAACAACAGGAAGGGAATGGCACCTTTGCAACGCTCACAGCAAGCTCCTCTCTGCTTAATGACGAGAGCACAGTCCTTGGAGAGCACTGGACACTTCTCCCTTTTGCACGTCACTTCCTTATTCTGGAAAAAAAAAAAAAAAAAAAAAGACAAAAGCTATTGCAAGCAAACCAAACCCAAGACTACCATTTTTTGCAATTCAGAAAATAAAATCCGGGGCCAGCAGTCTGCTCTTTTGCTTCTGTCCTTGTGCTTCAATACATCTTTCTTCTCTTGAAGGAACACAGTAGAAAACAGTCTTTGAATAATCTGGGAGCCCAAGCAAATGGTGTCTAAACCCCACTTAGACAGTAACTCATGACTGCTACCCAGTCTCCTACAGAAAATGTGCTGCACTGAAGAAATCCATGTTACTTAAATGAACAACTACCTACATTACGTGCTTGTTTAAATACCCTCAGGGTCTTGAGGAGCTGCCCCATGAACTGCACACCTCAGGAATCACTTCTCACTGTGACAGAAGGACAAACGGCAGAGAAACAGGCAGTAACCCCAGAGAAAACAAAATTCTGCCACTGTAGAAAATCAATTTTACCTAGAAGCTCTTTAAAAGAGGCTACTATGTACTATACCAGGCAAGATGATTAATGTAATTCATCTTTCTCCCCAAAATGCTGACAATCAATCAAACACCATGAGCAGACAGAATCACTGTACATTATAGTGTCGTCTTGCTATGGCAAAAAGCCAATGATTTCCCAGGGCCAAAGAGCACATTGATCACAATAAGGAATGTCAATAGTGGATGTGCAACAGCAGGCAGCAGAAATATTCCATTTATTGCCTACCTTGCCCCACTGATGTCAACCCTTCTGGTTATCCCTGCCATTAAATAGGTGCAGAAAACAAATACTTTGGGCGTTTCTTTTAGCAAAATTTTGCTACTTCAAATTCCTTACTTAAAGTAGCCCTCTGAAGTCAACTCCACCTGTAATTAGTAGCTCAGTTCATTAGATGACACAGGTGGCCATCTAGTACATGCAAGTACCCACCTCACCCCATCTTACGACTTAATTAGAGACCAAAAAAATCAAAGGGCCAGAAAAATGTAAATCATAAAACTAAAGAAAAAGAAGCTGTGCTTTCCAGTCTTTTTATTTTGCTCCCTGTGGCCTTATTCAAGGTGACTGTGAAGAATAACACGCAGCTTTTATTACACTCCAGCCCTTTGTCTAAAATCAGAGGTTTATTTACTTCAAAGTCACTGCCTGATCTGATGGGAGCCATAAAGGCACTTCAGTCTTATCAGTGTAAATGAGGACTCACTCTCACCAAGACAGTGTGAAATCAGCAAATGAGAATCAGGCCCTAAAGCACAGCTGCAGCAACACAAACGATTACTGTAAAAAGCCAGGTCACCACAGTGCTGGCTGTTCTGCATCACTCCAGCACTGCAGAGCAACCATAAATGCAATTTAACCAGCAGGTTAAGCTGGATTTATGGCAGGTCTGTAGCTCTGGACTGGCACAAAGCAGCCACGACATAGAATTGCAAGTGGTTCAATATCTCTTTTAAAGCGCTCAGTGGAATCTTGATTCCCTTTACAGGAACGTGGTGCCCCCGTGAAGCCTGTTGAAGGGCACCAGAATCAAGCTTACCAACTCAACTATTGTCGGTATTTTAAAGGGTTCTGCTAAGATCTGATGCTTTTTAATGAGTTTGTTTAAGGAAAGATTTAACAAGCCCATCAGCCCCACTAACTTTATCTGTGGGAAAATCTTCTGCCTGTTGAAAGTGGGTGTCAAGGAAGGGGAAAACCCAGTTTAGAGTTTGCTCCTGTGGAGAACATGGTTCACCCAGCTGCTGCATGCATCGTGCACCTCTGAGGGAAGCGAGGTGCAGAGTGCCCTTCACAACCAACCTAGCTGGGCTGGATGGGTGCAAGGGGGACCAGTGGGCAGCTCCCCATTGGATTCTCTCCTCAAAGAAATATGTTATTGTTGCAGATGGCAGCGAGAGGGACAAAAAGAATAAAACAGCTCTGTATTTTTTTTTTCAATTCCCTGGTTCCCAGAGTACTACTACATTCCTCATGCAGCCCAGCTTCCCAGGCAATTTCTTCCCTGCGTGCTGTCTGCCTCCTTCTGCCTTCAGAAGGTACATCCTGACATGGTTTCTTCTTGTTGGCAATGCAAGGAGTTCCTAAGGATGACCCCAACACAGATATTTCAAACAGGAGATAACTTGCTAGTTACTGTTCCCAACAAAAGACTCCTGTTTCCCTCACATTGCTAAAATCAGAAAACTTCTCTCCAGTGATGAGCTTGGTATCCATGAGCCACCCCAGAGGATCAGTCAAATTTGGGTCTTGCTCTTCTTTCCTTATCACCAGCAAAGCCACTGGTTTAGTAGGTTTTCTGGGAAGGAAGATTTTGGAATTCATGTGCTGATGCCAAGGGCTGTTTTGCATTAAGCAGCTGTTCCACATGAAGAATATTAGTGGCCCACAGTGCAGTGACAGGGCCTGAAGGCCCTTCCCCCTAGGAGCATGTCTTAAGCAATAGGCTACAGATTCACACTTCCTTTCTCTATCTCAGTAGACTTTGAACTATTTGCTGTTCAGTGGCCTGGCTTCAGCAGAAAGGGGCTTGTTATTCATGCTCCCACAAGTCACTGGCTTTTACAGGGAGGGTACTTTTGGGGAAAGCAGAAGATGAGTCATTGAATTGCCTCTGGATGTGGAAGGCAGCAGATCTGGATCACTGACTCAAAGCCCAGTTATTAGGGCACAGTGCTGAAAGGTGGGGAGGAGGTGCCACACTCACCATCCACTGCACTTTTTTCTTCTTCTTTTTTTTTTTTTTTAGGTGGTTTGCTTGTTTGTTTGTTTGTTTTTTCCTCATATTAAAATGGAAGGTTAGCTCTGTCCCTTGAAGGAGAAGCTGCATCCTCCAGCCTTAAAGGACAGCTCCATGTATCTCAGATAAATAGAGCCAATCTTTGCCAGCAGAAGGAGAGCAGCTAAGCACTAAAACAGGGTAGGATTTGCAAAGCTGATGTTCATCCTCTCTAGCTCGTTATAGGCAAGGCCCAGAAAGCTCCAAAACAGGCTGTTTCAGATGTCATCCCAAGCTGCCTAACTCCTGTCATCAGGGCTGGGCTGCTCTTCCAGGGTGTGAGGTATAGCATCACTAAGGGTTGCTGCCCCACCACTCCCTGTGGGGTCTTTTGCTGAAAAAACATACAGTAGAGCCCAAATTGCAGCATACTGCTGCCCTGGAATAGTCCTCATGGCAAAATGCCTCAAAGTAAGAAGAGATGAATGTAGCTCCAGGGAAGTGCATCCTCCTACTGCTTCTACTACTATTGTTACTATTATCCCAAAATTCTTTTTAAAAAGTCCTGCTGTGTTATCTCAATGTTCCATCTTGTGGAAAACAAGGTCAGCAGATGTGGAGGAAAGGGTTAATGTACCATGCTGATCCATCACAGGCCTGCAGCAGATAAAGCAGGGCTGGTAAATCATTGTTTAGTCTATTGCAGTCAGGCATTATCCAGTGCAGATCTCCTGGGTCCACTGGGTGTAAAAGTACAAAAATAAAACAAAAGAGTAATTGTCATCTGGAGGCTGGGTTTTTCCCTTCACCCAGTTGCCCAAAGCACTGCTCTTAATGTCTCCTGTCCATCTGCTTATTTCAATTTTGCTGCCTCCTCCCCTCCCATTTCACAAGGGCAAAGTGGAGGCTGAGAGCAAATGGGACTTAAGCAACAAATCCTTTCCTTCCAATTATGTCCCCTCCTACCCCCAGTAATCATAACATTTCATTACTTGTCCCAGCCATACATTTAGAAAGTCGCTAAGTAGCTGCATGCAGGAGAGCTGTATTACCAAGCCTCCATCTGTGCTGTCAACAGTGTCTCTGAATCTGTTGAAAGCTCTCAGATACTTTGAATTTTGCTGTTCTTAAGAGAAAACTTCTTTGACGGCAACAATCAGAAGCCAACAGTTATGGGAGGGTAGGGGATTTTTTTTTTTCATTTTGTTTAAAGGACATGCACTCTGGCACCAAGAAGTGCGGAAGAGACACATGGCCCATAAATACATAAACCGTTTGCTAAGTCAGAGACCTGGGAGTCAGTCAAATCCATAATAGGATCCCAAGATTCATAATAAATAACTTTTAATTATAGTCCTGCACAATAGTTATTTTAAACAGATGGTTTATAGATTCACATCTGGGATTTTTTTT